>KZ678471.1:0-108317 GCA_003019895.1 Coniella lustricola | reverse complement strand
TCCCCTTCGGGGGATCTTCCCCCAGTCTCAAGACAGCCTACTGCTTCAACTTGTTCTTTCCACGCCTTGACTATATTGGTGCTCCGGCATGTGCGTCTTGCCTTGGCCATTGAGAGTATCCTACAGAGAGTCTGCATTGTCATCTTCGCTCTTGCCGTCGTCCTTACCCGTGATGTTGTCCTTTGAAATTAGTTCCTCTCGTCTTTCTCCTCTTGCTCTCTTCAGACCCAGGCTTTCGTGAGCTGGGCTCACGAGGTGAGTTTGGAGTGACGTTTGCAGCGAGGGAATCAGATGAAGTCGGTGTAGTGATTGCGCAACTTATTTGTTCCGTTGGCTTTAATTGGTCACGACCTGCGGAAGCAGTCTTGGGGACGATAATACCATGATTACATGTCACGATGGGGTCTTGGGTCCCAGATCATCGATTTGTTCGTTTTAGGGGGCGGCACAAGATAGCAGACGGAGTTTAAGGTCATAGGGGATGGGCAGTTGCTGTGGACAGAGATTCCATCGATGTCATTAATGACGCCGTAAACAGCCAGAAACAAAAGTTGACTAGGTTGGAAGAGTAGACATTATGGAAATGATAAACCCAATATTTGCACGCCAAAGGCACGTCAGAGCAGCGCCTATGAATCGAAGACACCTCAAGATGGAGAAGTCGTGAGAATGCAAAGATTATCAACAGGCGGGGGTTATGTAGAGGTGCTGGTGGAGAAGATTAGCAGATTTATATTGTGTTGGAGAACAAGAGATCAAGGCGAAACTGTGCAATTTGCCTGCTGGTGCAAGGCCCCCAAGCATTTTGTTTGCCGCGATACACATCTTGTTGGCGGAAGCAAACTGGGAGGTACAAGCAGCCCGCTCGATGTCAGATCTGTCATTTTGATCCTGGAGCGCTCTTGTCAACTCAAATACCAGTTCTTGCGAACTCCTGAAATTGATATGCTAGGGTTTCCTGAAGAAGTTCTGGATGACTTAGGGTCGACGAGAATCATATAAATCTCCAGTTTCATTTGTGGTGGCTTGTCTTGTTGCACCGGGGCTCAGAACTCTGCTGAATCCGGAAGCATTTTTGAGCAGCCAGCCTCTGCTTCTGTCGATTGTTTGGAAACTTCACATTTGATATTCAATGGAGGACTGCAAAGGCTTCTTCTTTCACCAATGTGGAAGCAAAATTACTTATACAATAAAAACAATGTAATCCAGCCATTTTTCACGGCAAGAGAGTAACCGAGGGTCGACGATGGAGAATGTACTTTGACCTGGTCTTGATGAAGGCTTATTCATTGATCACATCAGTGGATAAAGTTTATATCACGTTTACATTATTGTGCGAATTGTATTGGTGATGATGTTAACATCACTGCAGACCAAATATTGTTGAAAATGACCCTACGTTTGTTGTTTGACCGTACATTGCATGCAATTCCATGAACTTGCTTGCATTCCCTCCCCTCCGGCCCCCCTTCCCGACCCGCTCTGAGAAAAAAGCGAGCAAGATACTATACTCGAAGGAACATTACTCGAGAACAAGAGGCGTCAATTTCATGTGTTAACATGAGAAAAAGACCACGGCAGTGTCGCCCCACTCATGCAAACTGTCAGTGATGAAATGGGCCTGAACTGAAACACGAAGCTAGCGTTATGCGCCGCAGCACGTGGGACTATGGTGCTAATTTGGAATATTGCGCTTAACGGTCAGAGTACAATTTTGCGCATCGCCGTTACAAATTCGCAACTTTTGCATAGCTGCCATTGGTAATACATGATACCCTTGCGCAAAACTACTATGTTGCAACCAAATAGCTACTTGATCTCTCCGTGACTTATATTCATAAATGCTCATCCAAAGGAACACTGCAGCTTTATAACCCAGAACTCAGATGTTAGCATTTTTTTGTAGTACTTTCATGATTCAAAAATAATATCATACGAGTTCTTACTTTTGCAGGTAGTACTAGCGTATCACCGGCTATCAACGTGATGATAGCTCTAAGTTGTGCTGACATTGTGGTTCAAATATGTTGCCTGACGCATCGTAACTCTCACTGCTTGTCGCGGCGTTTGAAGCAGATGTTCCTGGCAATTCGATGCTGCTGACTCACTCTGGTTGCTGTCGATACTTCGTGGTGACTGGGAGGATCTTCCATGACGTGCTGCCACGTCTCGTTTTCTGCCACCACATCCGCCTCGAAGCCCTCGAGGGCCAGGTGCACCATCTCGCCCAGCGGGGCCGCAAGGTCCAGGTTGTCCATCCCTGCCTGGAGCTCCAGCAGGTCCATCTCGCCCGTCTTTACCAGGAGCGCCTGGAGCTCCAGCAGCTCCCGTAGATCCTGGAAGGCCATCTCGCCCATCTCTGCCTGGAGCTCCCGTACATCCATCCCGCCCGTCCCTCCCCGGAGGTCCGGACGGTCCGATAGGCCCAGCAGGGCCAGCAAGTCCCGAAGGTCCTTGAGATCCTTGAGGTCCTTGAAGCCCCTGAGGCCCTTGAAATCCTTGAGGTCCTTGAGGTCCTTGAGGTCCCTGAGGTCCTTGAGGTCCTTGAGGTCCCTGAGGTCCTTGAGGTCCAATAACGCATATAGGCCGGCGTTTGGGCTTAGGGGAGTAGAAGTATAGGAACCAGACGAGGGCAAGCAGGCTAACACCCATAACGACTCCGAATAGAATCAATGCTGTTTGAGAAGAGCTGTATTTTCCTGAAGCTCGTATAATTTGAATCATTTCTGCAATGTAATTTTAATAGACGTAGACAATGTGTCAACTCCATAATCTTACTACCAATCAACAGCGATGGACGTTGATATATATGCAAGTTAGCTCGTTGTGACGTATAAATAGAGAGCATGATGCCTCAGTCACACCATATCAGAACATAAAGAACGTAGCAAGCTATGAAGCTTCTGTGATACCAGCGAAGGACTTTTGAGATTCTAAACTTGTCTTAGTAGTGATCCTTTATCATGCTGTAAATAAGTCATCAAGTAAGATCAGAGCCGCAGAGCCTCGTGTGGACACTTTTCCCGCCACTTTCCGCGTCCATGTTTCATCTCTTGGCTATCCTGAGTTTGTACTACTTTCAAGTTCAAGCGGTGAGCTTTTTTTCTTCTTCTGCTGCAAACTTGATTGGATGATCTAATCAAAAAGCTTTCAAGAAGCATTAAACGGTGCATTCGCCGCTGAACGTGCTAAGATGCTACAAACGTAAAACAAAAACCTTATTCGTCTCCAATGCATACGACCTCAAAGCTAGCTATCAACATAGTCTAGGTATCTTAAGAGTTTACAAGCTCAAAATAAATGATTCCATTATGAAACATAGTCTTCTCTAGAAAAGGTTTTCAAATTAAGAAAAGCAGTATACAAGAAAATTACATTTAGATCTGCGCTTAACATTAACAAAGAGATGTTTATAATCAGGACAGGTGATACCAACCGACTTGTGCGTATTATCTACTCAGGATTCACAATGAAAAGAAAAGATAAACCAGGGTGAGTGAATACTCTGACGTGGCAACTTGAGATTTTAGGATTAAGCTGCATGACGTCGCAAATCTCGCACAGATGTACTACTTGAATCGGAGGCGTCCAGACTCATGCTGTGCAAGCCGTTGAGCCAACTCCAAAGTAGCTGCTATAATACGACTTGTGAATCTTATCGTAGAGTCTAGGTGATCAAGAAGCTAAGAAGCGAAGATCGAAGTCATCGGAAATGCGAACATCGTTATGCGTGTGCTATAAACTACGAGTACCGGTAAAATTGTTTCTCAGCTCTCCTTTTGCTGATGAGAACACGCGCTGATCAGTCATGTGGCTGGGCATGAGTCAAAGAACCCTGAGACCTGCATCACATTAGCTTTCGTGCTCTCAGACGTAAACTGTCAAACTCGCAGACATCTGAGACCGAGTTGCTTGTCTTTGTATACTGCGCTGCATATTGATATTTGCAAAAGCTTGACGAATTCAGAGCTAATAGCCTAGACCATTTTGGCATTTACTAATATATAGAAACGATGCGATTTAGCTTGGAGCCTGGGTAGAGAAACAACACTCCAGATTATAGGATCATACAATTGAACTGCATCCACATTTAATTTGAGAATATAGGGGTGCATGCTGGCATAAACATTGGTCAGTAGCCGTAGCTAACAAGTTGAGAAAACCTACGAAGAAAAGGGGACAACTCGTTACTAGCTATCAGAGACGATCAATGAGCGTCTTAATGGTAGCTACTATTAAGCTATACATTTACAGTCCACACTTTCCTCTGGACTTTCCCACAGGCCAATCATTCATAAAATACTCGGTCAAGACTCATCATATATACTTGCATTAGATTTACTGCATATACTCGTAGAATCCACTTCTATATTATTAAGATCTTGCAGCTTCAGTCGAAGCCAAAGTGAAGTACCCACCTACTTGTTTTAAATTTAGTTATACTACTTCTTATAAATTTGTAGATAGCAGAAATTTTTAAAAACTCGTTCACCAACTGTTAATGTGGCTCACGAAGTAGTGCAGAACCAGGTTCCAATTCTACTAGCAGACTATCGCCAATGCTACGCGGTTCTGGGATTTGGTAATAGAAATACATTTCCATGTTGCATGCTCCACAACGCACAGGCGCTCGCGCTCGCCTCCGTGGACGGGCGACCTTGCCGTCAACAAGTTCTACGCGTGCTGACTCGCCATCTCTGATGTTGTTACGGAGAATGAGAACCGCCAGGCCTCCTCATGAGAGCGGGTTTAGTAATAATTTTCTTCGATAAGTTACCCCCACTCGCGGAAGCTATTGCAATTATAGGTTTTAATATTGGAAGAAGCCATTCTAAGATACATAGGTGAAATATTCAGGTACCTCCAAGTGTAAACTCAAGATACGGCTACTTGCTTGCGATAAAAAAATGTCCCTCATCAATAACACATAGGTTTCGACCTCACCATTAACATATTCATTAGTTCGAGTTATCTTTTTTACAAATTTAAGTCTCCAGGTACTTACTGAGACCTTCATTAACAATAGCAAAGCATTATACAGCTATATATACTACCTTATAGACTTTTCAGATGCAGTTCCTCTCCCCATGCTAGGGTAATACGGTAGAGCCTCTACGCCTAATTATCCATGCCTATATCAAGCCTAATTATTCATTCAAAACTCTGCTTTTCGTATACTATCGTTCTTTTTTAGTTTACCACGCATTATTGTCCCGATCTTTCCACTATTCCATTTTACCCCTAAATTACAGTACTATAAAGCCTTTATAAATTTTCTGCTCCGATAGCTAGCCTCTGGGTTATCATACTAGAGGGTCTGCTTTAATGTATTTTATTGCACATTTATAAGAAGGCCTCTATCTGAGCCAATGAAGGTAAAATATGGACTACAGCGGAGGTTTCATTTCTATAAATCCTCGTTCTTTGTTACTTTTCCTTAATAAATCTAGGTCCGTTACTACGCTATACACCCAACCAGAATTTGGTTAATAGACTAGAAGATAAGTCTTACTTCCTGAATTGTCTCTGCAATATATCGCTTCAATTAGCTGCTAATATCTTTGCTTTGTGTCAATATCCTAGATAGCGACTGTCGCTAGAGCGGCCACGGCTCCTATTTGCTCTACCTCTGAGGGACCGGGACCGAGAGCGTTTCTCGGTGTCGGCGCGAGAGTCGTGGCCAGCTCCTGGCGTTTCACAAAATATGGATGATAATCTTTCATCCATTGGAAGGCTTTCAGTATAAATGTACTCAAAAGCCTTTGAGATCTAGGCAAAACGCTCGCCCTGGACCCAATCGACAATGTTGCGAATGAGCGAGCGAAACCGGCGGTACTGATCAGCCTGTGAGAACAGAAAGGATGCAATCTTCTTAGCAAAGTAATCCTTCTTATTTCCGTCCATGCACATATCGTTAATTCGCGCTTCAGATCCACTGAAACCCACGGTAAAGCCAGATGTATCGAAGGTAGGTGGCGACATCGGCAGCGCCGACTACGATAGTAGTGCCTGGGCATTTTGAGCCTGCTGCTAAAGAGCCTCTGATGCATAGACAAGGGAAGCTTCAACGCCGATACATTAGTTCACAGCAGTGCTTACGTCGCTTCTCCTCGGCAGATTGCCTTTGGACTCAAGGAAACGAAAAGGGTATGCAAAAGGTGCGCTACTAACAATGGCGCTGTCGTCTCGTAAAAGCCTACGTTGATCCTGCGGTGTAGCGAGTGCAAGAGCCCTTCTTTGGTAGCCAGAAAGCAAGGCAGGTGTCAGTGTACTGATTTTAGGCATGCTTGTGAGCTAGGGCACGATAACTTGTCGGACGCGCAGCTTGATGATAACCTTGAGCAAATCTGTAACGCGTGGCTGTGGGTGAAAAGAACATTTTGGCATAGTCGCCGACTCTTTCCTCGAACGCTCAATATTCGAGGGCTTCGAGTTCCTGATCATGTTGAATAGCTGTGTCTATTGGTCCGTGTGTTGTCATGCTGAGCCACAATACTGTGCTGGTCCTGTTGCTCCAGAGGGCTTGGTAAGTCATTTTTATGGTCATTTCTTTTCCTCTTCTTGTGATTTGCTGTGATGTTTCTCGGGTCTCGTAATCCTGCCGCTGGACTAGCAGCTGGTAGACGTGTCGAAGTAGAAACAGCATGTATTCTGATGTGGCGGTGTTATGACACGGTCGCTTGATGTATTCTGTGTTGCCACTAGTGCTGCTTCTCTGCTGGCTTGAAAACGTGCTGCTTCATTTGGTGTGTGAAGGTTGCGAACTTGTTCGCAAAGCACTGCGTATGGTAGAGGGTGCTGGACGGCAGCCGAATTCAAAAAAGGAATTTGGAGATGGTCATTCTTGGTGACTGGGAATTCTTCGGCGATAAAGACAAAGCAATAAGATAAAGCCTATTGCCGAGCCAAACGCATCCGCATATATTCTAGTTTTACTATTCGATTTGACACAGACAAAGCGAGAGAAGTGAATCTAAAAAGGGTTCATAGCGAGAAAGCGGTGATTGAGACTTTGATCTAATATAATATATCGTTACCATAGAGGATTCTCAATCTTCTTGCACTATGTGCCTTGTGTGTATCTCTTCACATGATGGACAAGGTTCCAGCCTTTGCACCAGACCACAGTTCGCCATGCATAATGCCATGGAAGAACGCCTCTCCTACCAGCTTCCAAGCGTTATCTGAGCCTGGGCGGAGGATGATAGGAACGCAAAGATTCTGAACAAGCGCAACATGGTCCCCAACCTGGGTATCTTGGTCACATAAGCCTACATATCCCTTTGAAGTCCTTACCACTCGCCGCTTCGCTAGGAATGCTGGCAGTGTGTTCATCAGCGGATTCAACTGCACTCTCCCTCCTTTCATCCGAGGCATTTCAGGGTCGCGCAGCGGGGTCCTCTTCGACCAAGGCATTTCATCTGGCCCTCGCCCCAGAATGTGATAGGGTTGTGCAGCTGCTTCCTCTTTGCGTAAACTTTCTCTGGTCTTGACTTCATCTGTCAACTCTGGATCCATCATCAATAGACCAGTCAAAAAGCTGATCCATGCCTGTCGCCTGGTTTCTTTAATCCCAGGATATTTTTCTGAGCCTAATGGATTGGCTACCCGCTTCGATAGAAGTAGGTGACTAAAGAAGCGACGTGGCCAACGGGTATCACCGATGGAGAAATTTGTTGGAGTTATGCGAACCGTGTATCCCAAATTTGTATTGTTGAAGACCGGTCCGACTGCTATGATTTCCTCAAAAGCAAAGCCGTGAAGGAAAAGTGTGAGATGATTGTCGCTGAATGTGAGTTCGGTTGCCTCGGAAGCTTTCTCGCATCCACCTGCACTGAAATGACACTTTTCCTCAGCAGCGTGAAATTCCCGTCGAAACATAGGCTGTTCCGGATCGACTTGCAGACTCCACACCCAACTCGGAAGGGAGCTGTCTAGGGACTGATATCTGCAGCCAGCTCTTAGCACTAGGCGCATGTCTCTAGTCAAAGTAAGACACATGCGTGTCGTCTCAGTAAACTTTGTGGCCGGATCCGTGGTGTAATTGATGGGGATTTCAAAGCCGGGAGGAGGAGCTTGAGCTAAGCCAAGAACCGCGTAGATACGGTCCACAGGCACTGTCGCAGCAAAGAAGGCTGCCTCTCGTATAATGACTCCCAAGTCTTTCTTTTCACGTGCCGCAATACTGGCACGCATCTGTATTAATATTCCCAGATAATAGCCATCTTTCCACTGGTTCCATTGCTTGGACACACTGTACGCCTTCTCTATTCTCTCCCAATCGATGGAATACCGCCCACACATGACAAGAGCCCTTGCCGACATAGAAATTTCCTGAATGACCCAGACTCTCGTGAACCAAGCTCGGCCAAAAAGAGCAGTACGTGCTCGGCCGGAGTGTAACTTGGATATCCAGTATGCTGGGCTGTAGAGCACAGGCTTGACTTTGATGATCTCGGCTGACTCAGACTCTTTTCGTTTCAATTGCTTTTGCAACAGTCTCCAATTGTCGGGATATAGCTCGACAAGTTGCTCTTCTGGTGTTGTATCAACATATCTCGCCATTGTCTCTACCATATCGAATGCGCGAGCTGTGGAGTGATCGTGTTCGCCTAGCCAAACAATAGTTCTCTGACCCTGCCGGTAAATTTCAGCCATGAGTGGAATCTGCAGGCTTTTCTCAAGCGCATCTTCCTGGTTAATGCAAACAGCATCCACCCATATGAATAGCGAGACCATGGACTGTCGGAGTTGCTTGAGTGCTGCGACGAGGTTGCGCGTAATGAGAAAGATCTTGCCATTAATGAAAATCTCGACAAGATTTTTTTGCGAACCCCATGTGTATGAAATCGGAGAATAAGCCGGCAAAGCAGATAATGACGAAGTGTGAATGCGGGTTTGAATCATGGAATCGCTACCAGGAAGCAGCTCTAGTATACGAATTTCAGAATCAGGAGACCCAAGGGGTACGTAGACGTATTTTGATTGCATTATGCTAGTTCCCTCGTGGCACACAGGAAGTAAACTTGGATTATATCTCGCTTGGAGTTTTGCAGGTTGTCGTACAAGACTTCTGCTAGTAAACGTGCAAGACAACGCTAGCTTGACAATCAGATGAATCAAGAAGTTATAAAAGTGTAACGAATCCGATAATGAGCAAGGTATTCAATGATGTGCAGTGTGATCACGCTGAGAAGTACGTTATCAAAGAGTAGTAGCAATGATATGCTCTGTAATCGTATAGGAGCGCCAGAACTGTGATTGTCTGTTATATCGATAGAATAAAGCGGATTGCGTAGTGAATTGATGTGTTGTGTATGCAGCTGACATATCTGGAATCCAATAGAGAACCTCGCAACAGGAAATGTGGGAGTCCGTCTTATACCCAAAATACGGGAAAGTAATCCCTAATCCCTTTTCGGCCCGTAAAGTGGGCTGGAGGAAGGGCAGAAGCTACAGGTCGCGTGAGCCGGAACGGACAGCTCTAAATCCACATCTTCCAGAAGTTTCGGCTATGTAGGTCGGAAAAACAGAACATTGTAACAAGAGACATCGATTAACAAAACACTTCCACTCGCAGAACATGTAAAATGTGTTCAACAGACATTAAATTCAATAAAAGGAGCGTGCTTGGCTACCCACAGACTTTTTCCATACAACATTGTAAGGTCAGCCACTAAGCCCCACCAAGCATACTCGAATTCCATTGAATTGTCTTGCGAGTAAGTGCTACTTCGATTACTTATCGGAATACCTCGTGCATAATATTGCGTTACAATGAATGCATGGGAGGAAGATGGGGGATGAAGGCAGCGGGCGAGACGCCTCCAGTTCCACATCCCGCTATTTCTATACTGTCCGGCCCCACTACTCCACACTGGTTGACATTCGCCGAACAGGCATCTACTTAGAATACGACGGCATGTATACTGTGCCGCACAGTTTGCCGGCCTACACTCAAGCAACGGAAGGCAAGTATCTCAGGGGCGGCAACTCAAAAACGACCAGAAACTCTACACTTCCGACCCAGAAGTAGTGGTTCCGCCCCCAGGATTGGTGTTTCCGCTGCAGAAATGGGGTTCCGCCCAAGATGTTTCCGCCCCCAGAGGAGGTGTTTCTGCTCCCTGCTTCCTCGGACGCACGTTACGGTATTAGCAACCTTGATGTAATCGGCCCAAGTAAGTTAGCTTTATTCCACAATCGCGCTAACTTCGTCTCAAGGTGAGTCAGCGCCATCGACGACGTTGGAATTCCTGTTCTGATCTATGCGTTGAGCAAGTGGGGATGTGAGCCATGGGGAGGTTCAAGGGAAGGGGTTATAGGAGCCGAAAAATCGCCACACAACGCCTCTCTTTGCAAGTATAGCATATTACGGTGATAGATTTGGAATTTGAACTTTTATGAAATCATAATGGTGTGACGGAGACATTGTACCAGTGTTGGTACGGGGACGAATCTTTTCATGTAAATGTCGGTTGTGCTCAATCAGCCCCAAAATGGAGCAATGGGAATGAGAAAAAAAATCTTTCCTAGACCGCACAACAATGAACCAAACACTTTTTACTTAGGGTAAGACGAAAGGATGAAAATAAGTATTTTAGGGAACTATAAAAATTATCTTTAGACGATCTTGGAGAATTGCATTTTAACTATAGGTATTAGGCCGAAAGTTCCCGGAAGGATTCGATTATTCCTTCTCAAGGCGTAAGAACTTGCTCTCCTTCCAGAGACTTAGGCCGAGTTCCATCGATACATAATAAGTATATATAAAGAAAATTTCGAGCAGGCTAATACTTCACCTATAATAACATTGATAAGCTTTTTTTCCCGGCGTTGTATGTCGAGGCCGGGGCCGACGCAAGCCTAATAAATAGATCGAGAAATATATGGTAATATATTCATATTGAACTTTGCCGGAAATAGCACGACCGTATATACCTCCACCTATACGATTCGCTCTCTCGCGCTTCATCCAGATATTTAAGCTTAGGCCTTATAGGAGATTAGGGCTATTCATACAGACTAGCAGCGAAACGTATTAAATAATTACTATATCGACTTTCCTCGCTATCTAGAATATCTTATAGTAATACTAAGACTCTATATCTTAGACTCCGGTACCTATAACAAACTAGATAGACAGAAAGACTATATTTTTCAAGATAAGCGGTAAGATAGCGCTACTTCCCCCAAATACTATAGTAATATTAACCTATACAGCTATTTATATAAAGCCATCTATTCGAGGCAGCGATTCACTGAGTAGCAGTTATCCTAGATTAAGGCTTATAGCGATTCAGCGTACAATAAAGAGCTTATTATACCTTTAGATAGCTCCTTCCTAGATTGGTAAGAGCGCGCTCGAAACTATCCCGCTATAAAATTCTCTTAGGTCGAGTTCTTCGCAACGCTGGCGAAATTCCTACGGGGCTGGCATATGGATATAATGCCGGAGTCTGGCGGAACTTACTCACCCAAAAGAGTGATAGACCTGATCGAGAATAACTTCTGTGCTGTGTGTTACTCCAAATGCTTCAGCCGGAGCGTGTGTCACTAGTTCGATCCCGGACGCCAACGTACATCTGTAATAGTGTTGATACGGCGAGTATATGGATTGGATTGCGTTTATAGCAGGCTTTTACCTGCTGAGGTTATAATGCAAGCGACCTCTTCAGCTGCACGCTGCCTTTGCCTTCTTGCCCCCTCCCCACACCCCAAAATCTTCTTTTGCTTTTCTCGTCTTATCATATCGGTCTTCTGGGAGGCAAAATCCTAGACTCATGCATTATGGAATGAGAGACTGATTCCAATACGTGTATTCATCACTGCTGCCGTCTATGACCTCCCGATACATTCAGCTACCGCAAACGCATATTGAAAACGATTTATATGCAATTGATTGAATACCTCGAGATGTTTGTAACTCTGTAAAGGTCTTTCCACCTTTTCTACTTTACATTACCCAAGCTGGACTAATATTTGCGTCAAAACTTTAAGATATTTCATTCCACTTTTCAATCGGTGCGATAATGTGCCTCTGAAGGGTCCTACGACAAAAAGCCCGGACATCCATCATCTTTAATTTTACCTGTATGCTTGCTGCCGCCATGAACACGACATTGCATCAGCACTCAGCTTACTGATACTCATCTCGCATGGCCATGTACCAAAATTCATGCATGGACAATGGTCCAGCTTGGGTTCGGCCGCTTGTCTGCGTCTCTGGTGACACCCACAGCGCTCGTACCAAATCAGGACGCACGCCGATGTATGTCAGTCGGAGCTCCAAGATAGCGTCTGTCAAAAAAAAAAAACCCCCAAAAAAAAACCACCTATGCTACTGAGCTATGCTATTGCATAATCCAAAAGATTCGCAACGGCGGGGAGAACAAAAGAATTCTCAAAGCTGATGTCGCATCAAAAGCATATATTACTAGAAGAGTAGAGTTATTCGAGTTATGTGAAGGTAGACAATCTCCCAGCATGTGGAAACTGGGCCGGTGGCAATTGAACGTCTTGTACATCTTGACTTCGTAAGTGTGCCCTCGTACTTGTTGCATTCGTGGAACCCTTGCCTTCCATTGCACTGGAGAGTAATTTCCAGTACAGCATCCGCCTGACCCTTGCCAGACGGCTGTCACAGAGGCAGTGGGAGAATAGCCGGAGAATTGTTATGTCAGAGCCACGTACAAGCTCAACTTTCAACTGCAAGTGTAACGGGATAAAGCGCTTATAGGTAGCTGCGAATGTCACTGGAGTTTCTCGAGAAAGAAGATTAATAACAAGTTTGCTGCAGAAACAGCGACAAAATATGATCATTTAAATATGAGCCAACCGAAATATTATCATGATAGCATGACGTAATCTCCATCATCTTGAGCTGGTTAATATAAGTAGATTTATCGTTATCGCAATCTACACACACACACACATATATATATATATATACAAATCCAGTCAAGCCCCGCCCAAACCTAAAATTATGCGAATTGTCCCTTTCCTCTACACAGTATATTTCCTCGTCTAGTAAACGGGGTACTTGAAAGCAGTGAAGTCGTACATGAACGAGTCAATCGAAGTCTGGTCGTACACGCAGTCAGGGCTGGTAGAGGTGTTGGAGGTCCAGTAAGGGCGCAGGGGCCATGCGCAGAGGTCCTCGTTGTCACCCTCGTTGGGTCCGGCTTGAATAGTGCTGGGCAGAGTCTGCGGGACAGTTCCTTGCTCAACCCAGGCGATCATAACGTCCAGGAGAGTCTCGGGGAATGGGCCGTTGGGCTGCAGGGAGTTAACAGCGCAATGCGCAGCGCCGGGAACAAGGAAGAGTCGATACCAGTCGCTCAGAGCCTGCGTGCTGGTGTTGAAATCCTGCCCGGCATACATAATCTCACGAACAGAGTTCCAGTAGTGGACAGAGGAAGCCGTAGGCACACTATCATCTTGTTCGCCGTGGTAATGGAGAATCTTGCCGCCATTGTTGTTGAAGGTGGAAAGATCGGGCAGCGTAGTCTGAAGCGAGTCCATGTACTTGATTGTACCTTCGCTCATCCAGTCGACCAGGGTGTCGTACGTGACGTTCTCAAGAGACAAAAGATTATCGGCATCCAACAAGTTAAGGAAACGGATGATCCATTCACCGCCGGTGCTGGCAATATCGAGCGTCCAGCTGTCGGTGGTCTCATCGTACGCAGTGGCAGCATCGGCGTACGACCCACCTGGCTGGTACGAGAGATAAGCGCGCTCTCCCTTGCTGTTGAACAGGCCATCGACAATCAGCTTAGCAACCCTGGCGCCCTCGGCAGAAACAGTACCATTCTGGACGGGGTAGTCGGTGGTGGTGATGTTGTCACGCGCGCCCAAGCTTCGCTTCTTTGAGCCGTAGCCCAGGCCCAGGCTGCTCGCGGTGGTGGCTGCGCAGTAGTAAGACTCGCCAATGGTGGTGTTGAAATCAAAGTGCAGCTTGCAGAGGTCAGAGCGGGAGACAACACCATCGGTCTTGCCGTCAAGGGGATCGCAGAAGGCTATCGTCAGGTTGACAATCTTGTCAAGCTCGCAAGGCGGTGGGTAGTAGCCCTCCGTCTTCTCGACGACGTTGGAGACTGAATCAACGCAATCAGTTTCACTGGTGTTTCTTCGGTATCAATGCGACAAGAGAGGGATGAAAGACTTACACAAGTGGTTGGTCTGCTGCTGACCCATGCGGAAGGCAGGTGCTCCAGCAATCACACCGTCGTAGAGATCGCCATATCTTTGAGCTTGGGACCAAGCCTGGCGGCCACCATCGGAGCAACCACCAAAGTAGGTGTAGACCTTGCTGGTGGTGCCGTAGAAGTTACTGCTGAGGGCTTTTCCAATCGTGGTAGCTTCTCCATGGGCCTGGTAGGCAAACATGTAGATAACATCCCAGTTGGCAGTGCCGTTGGCAGTTGGGAATGCCTCGTCCACAGAGGCGTCAGGCAGGCCGGCGTCGGTGGTTCCGCCAACGGCACCGAGCAGGAGACCCTGGGACAGCTCGGACACACCCAGGTTGATGGCGTAGCCGGCGCCACCAGTCTCGAGGTAGCGGTTCTTGAAGGCGGCGGGGGCAGGCATGTAGTACTTCACACCGACCGAGTCGTCCTTGCCGTCGTGAGAGTATGAGAAGGTGACATTGCAAAAGGAGACGGGGCTGTCCAGAACAGAGAACGAGATCATGGCACCGCTCTCCGTGGCATTGTAGACGGGCGCCGCAGTAACGGAGGACGTGTCAATAGTAATTCCGAGAAGATTGTCAGGCAGCGAGCTTGTGACATGGTCGACAGTGCAGACACTGGCCAGCGATGCGGCCTGAGCCGATGCAACTGCCATCGAGGCAGCGGCAGCGGTTTGCGAACAGCGCATGTTGGGATATAAATCGATGTTGGATAAAGAGTGACTAAGAAGTGAATGACCAAAGAAAGACAAGGTTGTGAGTGACAGAATTTGAGACTTGCCTGACCGGAAGCAGGAATCATTCAGGTCTTATACTCTTTGAGGACTATGCTCCAGCGCCGCCGCCAGACATTGGCCCCTTGATTCTCCGCTCGGGCGAGATTCTATCACCAGAACCCACTCGACGGTGATACCCGTAACCTGTGTTAAGAGACGCGTACAGTGGACCATATTGCGCCGCGTCACGTCTCCAGAAAAATTCCAAAATGCGGGCGGTGCAAAATCAAACATAAATGGTATTTCTCACTCCTGCATCTGCTATTTTTCGTCATCGTGCTCCACCTTGAGCTTACAATGCCATGCAAAACCCAGCTTACCAATCCAGTGCCACCGACAGCCTGTTGTTTGCAGAGTGTTTCGAGTCAACCCCCAACTTTATCCATCGGAGCTACGGCTCGCTACAACGATCATCCCAGCTACCCTGGCCTCTACTGAACGTCATTAGACAGTTCGTAGCAAGTTTCAACACAGCACCAAAAAGTGCACTACTCCTGCGCGGCCAATGCGATACAAGAGCTCACAGCCGCGCTCAGGTGTGCATGGCGTGGTCAGCTAGAGTGGATTCAAGTATGGAGAGATGGAGAAATGGAAAACATTAGCTATGCTATTTATGGCTTACTAAAAAGGAGAACGCATGGCATAAAATCGGAGTGTCCTACAATATACCACGAGAGTGGGGTTACTTTGTAGACAAAGTGCTGACCAGTGCCGAACTGCCGCCTGCTAGTAAGGAGTTGGATACTGACAAACCGCACGCCACCGGGTAATCCCTTGCCAGCATTGCTAGCGTACCCACCGACAGACGCGGCCCTGTGAGATTACGTGTTGAGCTACCCGCTATCTGCATACTGGACTTCTATCGTGGAAGCAGAACCCTGCGCTACACACATTACCTTACTCGGCACTTGCATAGCCACGTCTAGCTGAGAGAGGTTTTAGTGCATTTGCTAAACCGACAAATCCAGCACTGTACGAGTCTCAGCTGCTTTATCCTTGAAACCTTTTTACTTCTCTGTAAACAAGACTTACTCTATAATACTTCAGTACATCGCGACTAGAACTACTTGCACATAATGATGAACCTGTCATACTATAAAGGAATGTATGTGACCACGATGTTTTGTATATACGAAAGTATACATACAGTATAACATGTCACACTAAGTCGGAAAGAGCCTGCATTCAGAGTAGCACTGTCATGCCCCGAATGCCGTTGAACAAAAGCCGCTAGAACATTCGATACAGTGTCCTGCACAGTGTAATACTCATGTGACCGCATCTCAACTTTGCACTCTTCCAATTCGTTCGCCGAGTCCTTCACCTTCGATCTGATTGAAACCTTTCCACCTTTCATCTCTCCTCCCAGTTTACACAGCCCGCACGCAGCTCCACACGCGCCCCACCCTCTCCTTAGTGTAACTACATATCGGCAGTCCAGACCCTTGACAGATTGCTATACACGTATTCTTGTTCAGTTCATCTGTCAAACATATGCCATCTCAAATCGTGCCTATTCAATGTTTCAGGTGACGACATCTTCGAGTCTATTTGACGTTCAGATCGAGCTACTGAAAGCTGGAATCAAAACATCTACGATTAGCGTCTGCCATTTATTCGAATCCGTGTCCTGTTCTACTGTTACTAGCAGCCGCCCTGGTCAGACAACGACTGTGTTGAAGTCGTCCTTGCACACTTGCGCTAGCCTTCACGTCAACGACGTCTTCAGCGACATCGTTCCCTCCCTTCTCTTTCTGGCTCGAATTCTCGTCGTCATCGTCGTGGCTATTTCAGACAGGTGCGAAGGCATGACTCACCAACTTGCCGCCCTCGATGTCCCGCGCGACCCTGTAGGGCCCATAAACTTCATTATCAACCTCAAGACGGTGGGTGAATGTAGTCTCGTCAAGAACTTGACGATTTACTGTACATTACCTAGTGTGGTAGATTTTCAACATGTAATTTGGGGTAATGAAGCGAAGCAAGATACAAAGCGGCGCGGAAGTCCTCGCCCTACGTGATAATGCGACGAACAGCCCCAAGATGCCCTGCATTATCAGAGTTTACTTGACGTATTCATGTGAGACATCTCGGACTTCTACCCAATCCGGACACATCCTTTCTTTGGCCCCATAGGGCCGTGTAAGCTGCAAGCTGCTTTGCCAAGCCCTTCTTCTTTGTAGCTTTATTCCCGTGGAGTACATGAATTTTCATCCTTCAACGCCCATCATCTTCAGGTATTGCTCAAGACGTACTAGAAAATGACGCTCCTCAGCTGTTGATACAAACATATATATATATAATGCAGTATGCAAGGAGAACTATAGTAAACAAGAATCTTTCACATGTTACGGGCTGGAGCAGGAACATCGCTAACACTCTTTCGATGGGTTTGCTACACTATGCGCCACACGCTAGCAGCCGGCGAGCTTCATTATCAGAAAACTGTCGACTACGAGGTACAGAGATCATCCGGTCGCATGGCTGTTGTAGACAAAATTCTGTTGTGTATTAACTAGTTTCTGTTCCAATATATTATCTGTTACAAATCCTGTTTGACATTGTTTATTATTGTAACCAAACTTAAGATTACGCCAGTCGAGAGATGATACATTGTCGCGTATGATAATCACTATACAACCAGGGCAAAAGTAGAACTACTTAAGCGTCGTATACATGGGTACCTCGTAACTTCACATACATGCATTTCAGTAAAGACAGTGAGTGATTGACCATCATACCACAAATATTACTTGTCCTAAGACTCGAATCGATTTCAAAGCACAACAGTGCAATTTGAATTCTCTTCAATGTATCCTAGAGATACTTTCTATATACATTATTGCTCCGTTTCGACATCACCTAGTACAGCGACTCGCACGTAAAGCTAGCCGCGTCCCAGATATCGCCCGTGCCATTGTACTTTGCCTGTTGGGGATAAGCACAAATGGGCCGCTGGCGAGTAATGGTGAGGTCGGTCGTGGTGTCGTTAACGTACGAGCCAATGACATAGTCAGGCGCCGTACCATTCTCGACCCACGCCATGACGGCCAGGAGAATATCGTGCTGTGCATCCTCGTATCCGGGCACGCTGTGCAGCGAGGTGCTGAGGTCAGACGCTTGGGTAGGGCCTGCAATGTACCAGGGGGCATCCATGGTGGCGGGCGTGCTGTAGCAGTGTCTATTCGATGCGGGTTAGTCAATCATCCTTTTACAACCTGACACTGGTTTGGGAAAAGGAAAGGACAAAAGAGGACAGGTGACTTACTCCATGCCAGTGACGAGGAAGAGACGGTAAAAATCGTCGAGGTCAATGCCCTGGGGCGCGAGGGTGGCAGCGACCTGTTCGCGGAAGTAGATACCGATACCGGAAGGCACAGTGGCGTCCGAGTGGCCGTGGTAGTGGAGCAGCTTACCGCCCTTCTTGTAGAATGGCGAAAGGTCATAGTCGCTCGCGGCGTCTTGGCCGGGGTTGACCTCATCAGCCCACTTGACCAGCTCAAAGGTCAGATTCTCAAAGGTGAAGGCATCGCCCAATCCGAGCAGCTCCCGGGGCCACCAGTACTGGTTCTCGATGTTCTCGAGGCTGCCGTCGCCGTAGGAACCAGTCTCACTCCACATGGCCTCGCTGCCAAACAGAGCGTGCGCGTAAACGAAGGTGTCGTTTGTTTCCACCCACTATTGACGACAGATGCGCGCGTTAGCACAGTCTCTGAAATCAGGGAAAGCCATTGGCAATCAGTACTTACGTCACTGTAGATCTTGTGAAGCGTGACAAGTTGCTCGCCCGTGAGACACGAGCTGTTGTTCTGGCCCTCGACACACAGCAGCGGCGTGTAGTCAAAGTTGCAGCCAATGGGGTCCGAGATGAGCCCGTCGACCAGGCCGTCTTGCGGGTCACATTGGCGAACGGCCTCAGCGCTAATAACTTCAAACATATCCGTGGGAATTGTGTGGTTCGAGCCGGCAGGGTACTGGAAGGTGGTCTGCTTCAGGTTGAAGAGCTGCTGGTGCGCGGTCCACCATGCGGCGCAACCGGCCACGGCGCCGTCAAAGTCGTCGGGGAACATCTCGACTGCCTTAAGGGTTTGGCGTCCACCGGTAGAGCAGCCCGACATGTAGCTGTAGCTGATGGGGGTTTGGTAGAAGCTCTCCGTCAGGTACTTGCCGTTGACGGCCGTCAAGTGGTTGGCACGCCAGCCCCAGTCGTTCTGCGACTCTGGGTTCAGGTACCAGTCACCTTCCATGTCAGACCCAGTGTGGCCTGTGTCCGTGGCCACTGCGGCAAAGCCGTAGCGAAGACCGACAGCCTAGGATAACTTGTTAGCCAACACGATAACCCATTGTCACAGCGTGTATAGCATATATATACGTGACAATGAAGTTTTGGTTCCCACATACCATGTCGACCCAGTTGATGTTGCTGCCCTCTTGCGCAGCGTGCCTATAGACCAGCCCAGTCAGTTCGTGCTACAGACAAAACAACTGAGAAGCGGATCGAACTTACAAGAAACGGCCATTCCAGTTGTCAGGAAGGAAGATACCAAAGCTGTAGTGCGTGTCGTAGTCGGTCGTGGCGTTGACCTGCACAGCACAGGTCGCGGGCAAGTTCGTCGGGTTGACGCCGGCCAGCGAGGCGTTAGGGTTGACAAAGGTCGAGCCCTCAGCGTAGTGCTCCGCGTAGACAACCTGGGCCACCGTCCCATTGGCGTTGAGAAGGCTCTGAAACGTCTCAATGGTGCAGCTTGTCGTAGTGTTGGTAGTGGCGGCTGCCTGCGCGCCCATGCCGGACAGCAGAGCTGCCTGCGCCAGGCTCCTCGTTGTCTTCATCTTGAACTGCAGACAAGGACTATGTATCTTGGCTGGGAGGGGAAAGGTTGCTGGCTGAGTGAGGAAACCTTGACTGGACACGACAGGAGGGTGGCGATGACAGATGGTTATGTAGAGCCCGGATGTTGTTCAGTGCAGAGCTCACGCTTTGTGTCGTTTACGTTTTGTCACTATAGTTCCACCAACAAGGGAGAAACATTGAATCAAAGCCCGCAAACGCGTAATCATGGGGCGATCCCATGTCTATTCGATGCATATTGATGGATGCTAGAACACTACATTGATCGGCCATTGGATCGACAGTGTCCGTGTACCTGCACCATGCCAAGGCTTCTTCTTCTTTTTAAACTTAGTTACAACCATTTTGCCGTAGTAGAAGTAGGCTAACTTAATGCCGAGTGAGTGAGGACTCAGCACGTAGGATGGGGATATTGAATTCTATCGTAATAGGCTCACTGCAACTGCCGGGTGGAGACACACCAGGTAGGATTGGGATATTGGGATCTGCTTGCGGTCACCGTGCGTGTCTTGTGCCGCATGCGCAGAGTCGTAGTGGTCGTCATCCGAGTGTCGGCACTCTGTTCTGAGACTGGTCTTCTGCTCCGAGCCCCGGCTCCACCTCCGCCCCCTATAGCCCGCTAGCCCAGCAGAGCCGAAGAGGAGAGATGCATGGGGATCTGGGACGATGCAACCTCAACTACCTTGTGGCAGGCAAAGAAGCAGGGAAGCAGGCCAACGAGCAGGGAACCCAACTCGTCCAAGAAGTCCAGCCTTTGTAACCTTGTGTTCGGTCCCTAGATTTGGCTTCTTTGCCTTGAGCCGACGCTGGTTTTTCTTTTCTTGGCACATTTCCATGCTTCACCCACGTGTAAGGGTCGAGAGCCGATGCAGGTGTGTAAATCTTGGCCGGGCTGCAACGCATAACGGAGCCGAAAACCCACACACTGGGGCAGCCAGCAAGTGTCTTCGGCCGAGACCGTTTCTACACCCGAAGCAGAATACAGAGCTGCGGGGTAGACCCCTGTCTCCGATGTAGTACTTGCTTGCCAAGCGCCAAGTGATAGAGCCCGGAGTTACGAGGTGAAGGTAGCGGTCGGCGGTGTTGGTAGATATTTGGTATACCGAGTCTCCTTATCACGCCATGTCCCCCTTTTTCAAGCATGCTGGTACGATGATGATGATGCTGCTGGTGGAAACCCGGCAAAATAGAGTGGATTATTGATGTAGATCGGCGGGACAACGTTTTCGCTGCCAGTCTCGCTGCAAAAGAAAGAGGAAAAGAACAAAACAGAAATTGAGCTCAACAAAGCAGACAAGATTAAGAACTGTGGCTCTTCTCTGGGTTTTTTTCTGGGAATAACTTCCTTTGCTTCATTTGTAGATATGCCGGTTTCTCAAGAATCAAAATGTAAGAATTGCCATATAAACAGACAAGGACAATGAGGGGGTCGGATATGACATCAATCAAAAAGGCATCACGCGTCGGTTGGTGTCACTAGCGCAACGAGAAAACCTGCAAAAGTGGGGAAGCGGGCAAGTTTATTTTATAGTCATGTGAGAAATGTTTCTTATAGTCTTATACTGTATCATACTATCGTAATTTGTGTTTATATATCTCTATGTTGCTGATCGGCGTAGACACAACATGGCTCTTGCTGGTGTTGTACTGAGTGAGCTTGAGATACTGTGCATTGGACGGCCTACTTCCGCAATTTGATTATGCAAGGGTTTCACGTTTTAGCCATCGCTAGTATAGCGAGCATGTTTGGCTCCGTCAGCTGTGCTTCTCAGCCTAGTTCCAGCGACTTGAGTGTTCTCTTTCAGAATGATGGCAACTGGACAACGCATGCGACCAAGCCCAGTTACCTCTTCGTAAACGAGCCTACGCCGCGTCACCTGGCCTCGGAGACATGCGCTGTTTATGGTGAATCCTTGGCCGACTGCGAGGCGCTGCCCGGTCTCAGTCAACAGTTGTCGTATCAGGAATTCATTGGTGCGATTGCCGAGAGCCAACTATTCTGGGTCGCATCGTCAAATGCAACCGTCGCCGCGACTTCTAATGGCACACTTGTGCAAGACCAGACTGGAAACTATCCTGTCATATGCACAAACACCGCACCCATCGTGGACAAGGTTGACACGGATTACTCGGTTTTTCCACACGTCAACATATCCTCCAACGGGACGACGTTCGAGGGTCTTCGAGACCACATAGCGTTCCGGTTTGCTGGCATCCCTTTCGCCGCGCCTCCTCTGGACAACTTGCGCTTTCGCCCTGCGGAACCTTGGAACGCAACAGACTATGTCGATGCCACAGCGTACTCGCCAGCATGTCTCCAGTACGGATACTTTGCGGGCAACTCGTACAACCTCAATCCCTGGGGCAATTCAGAGGACTGTTTGTACCTCAACGTCTACACACCCTACCTTCCTGCTGCTGCGTCGCTAGTTAATGCCACGTCCAACCGCGAGCCATTGCCGGTGATGCTCTGGATCCATGGCGGCGGATCGACGCAGGGAACGGGCTCTGATCTCACTTTTGATGGCGCCGGCCTAGCGAGCCGCGCTGATGTGGTGGTCGTCACCTTCAACTATCGTCTCAACATCTTTGGCGGCTTAACGCTAAATGACGACGTAATTACTGGCAACTACTTCACGTCGGACAAGATTGTAGCCCTGGAATGGATCCAAGACCACATTCGTGCCTTTGGCGGAAACCCCAAGAACGTGACGATTTTTGGCCAGTCGTCGGGCGCTTCGTCCGTCTACGATCTGATTATGTGTCCCTTGGCTGAGGGGCTCTTTCAAAACGCCATTGTGCAGTCTGGCGGCGACGGCCACACCGAGTCTGCCGAAAATGCCGCCAATAGCATCGCACCGTATATTGCAGCGCTCTGCAACAGCACTGGCACCGAACGCCTTGCGTGCCTGCAGAGCTTGCCGGCCGAAACCCTCTTGAACATTACCCATTCCGGGGTGACCCTGTGGCGCGCTGTTATTGATGGCATTTACACGCTAAATTACCCTCTTGCCCAGACCGGTCTGGGCCGCCAATTTCTCAACTCGGTCAACATGATTACGGGCTTCATGCCCGAGGAATATCAATCTCTCGGTACCACTGTCTTGGCTCCCAATGCGTCCGACTTTTCCGTTGCACTCGACACACTGGTCACCAACTCACCTTCTTTGAGCGCCGCACAGGCTGGCGCCATCCTTGCGTCCGGTCTGTGGCAGATTTCCAACGAGACCTACACCAATGGCAGCATCGGCTATACCAACGTATACAATGCAAGCATCCGCGCAGCGACCGACGGCTTCATGACCTGTGCGGGCGCCGAGCTCGCCATGATTGGCGCGGCGTCGTGGTCGTACCAAAGCATGTGGGTGTACCAGCACTCGCGCGCCTACGCCCTCAGCTATTATGACTTTTATGACCTTTGGTAAGCTCAACACTGTCTTTACTCTTTACTGCTTTGACTGCTGTGCTTGAAAGCTTGGCTTGTTTCTGACCGTGGGATATGATTTTTTTAGCACCTTTCCTGTAGGCGAGCCCGAGACACCGTATTACCGCTGTCATTCAGGCGATCTGTACGAGGTATTCGGCACATACTACATCTTTGACCAGCCACTGCGCGCGCCCGAAGATATTTTCTACACCAACGCTGTGCAGGATATGTGGGGTTCCTTTGCGCGAACGGGGAACCCCAATGTACCGTCCGAGTATTTGAAGGCAAGGGGCTACGAAAGCACCATTGCTTTCTTCGCGAATTGGACGTGGCCCAGCTTCGTGGTGTACGACCCTCAAGTGGCATGGATTCAATATCCAGGTCCTGGGTATACGACCTTGCCTGATCAGCAACAGTGTGGTGTGATTCAGCCATACATGACGACAACATAGAATCTCTGTTCCAGCTGAGAAGTATGGATCCAATCTTGGGGGCAAGAAGAGGCTCTTGGGAACGTTTTCATAGCCTTCATAGCATGTAGTAGGATATTTTGCATTCTAGTAATATCACGAAAACACACGCATCCTTCTTGGCTAAACCTTAATCTTCTCAAAGGGGATATGAGGCGCCAACGTGTTACTTATCTCCATCTAAATATCAATTAGATAATATTTCCAACCCAGGTTCACTTGAGAAAAGAAACTGTTCGGACATGCCTAGGACTGAGAAAGTCAGGAAAAACATATGCACTTATACGCAGGTTGCCAAACAGGAAATATGTTATCCCGGGATGGATGATTGCTTTCTCTATACACCTTTCAATTTGAATCAGCTCCCATAAATGCACAACGCCATGACTTTCCCACTGATTGCTGTATCCCACCTTTCGGATATTCAAAAATATCTCCTCACTCCTACTGGCTACTCATCCGATCCAAATGAGTTTCCTAAGCAGCATGCCAAAGGTGGCTTTCATTCATCCATTCACTTGAAATGTGAGTCTTGATTATCCACGGCGTAACAACAAGTCCTGTCAAGATAAGACATTCATATCTCACGATGAGCATGTCGTCGTTCTTTACACATTCTGCCTGCATATCATGGCTGCAAATATTTTTGAATGCTTTCACTGCAACTCATCGCTCGAAGCCTCCAGCAGGTTTACAGGAACCTCATCCAGCATAGGGTCAGTGTGAAATATGATAAGCAAATGCAAGCCTCGGTAATCATCCCTGTACGCACTACCCATCATAGAAGCCAACGACCACAGATCGAGGTCCCAAATCTTGATAGCGATGATAACAGCTAGACGAAGCTCGTATGGGACTCCGGGATCGAATTGCTGGCGGAACCCGCTGCATCTTGTTCCCGACCCGTTTCGCCCACAATTGCGTTGGTCGGTCCGTACATCATCCGTCTCTCTGGTCAATAAAGCTCGCCGGCTGACAGTGGAAGCCTTCTATCACCAAATGCCGCTGGCCCGAGAGGATGATGGACAAAGGCACGTGGCACAAAGAGCATAGAGAAACTTTTGTGTGATTTGTCGCCGCCGTGGCTTCCAGGATAGGAGGCGCTGGATACCATCCTAGCAGGTAGAATCAGCAGATCATCACATCTTCAGTCGGACTCGTGGTACGTCTTCGCAGCGCTGTGAGCACAGAGGCACTGGCAGCGTCTCTGGCGCATGTTGGCGCGGTCTGCTCATGTGCCGAACCTCCTTGAGACTCTCAATCGAGTCATGGAAGATGGGTTCCATGTTGAAGAATTTGTGCATTCATTGGGAGACAAAGCTGAGATCTGTATTTTGAAAGCCTGTGGGATGATTTGGCTTTTCTCCAAAGTCGTCACAGCTAAACCTTTCGCAGAGCCGATGCCCTTCACGTTCTAGGTCATCCCAGTCAATACTGCCGAAGGAACTTATGCCTCACATGTGCGACAACGTCTTGCAAAGCAGGGGGCTAGACAAGCGCCGTAGAACTGTTGCTTTCTATTATTCTTCTCTGCGTTATCCTGAGATTTGACGAAAGTGACGGTAAGCATTTGCGCTAACATCGCAAGCTTGGCTTCCAGGGTGTGTCATCATCCAATAAGTATTCTTTAATCGTTTCCATGTTCTGGCCCGCCGTGTTTGCAGACTTCAATCACATTTATCGCACAAGGTATGCCTCCTCGAATATCAAAAGTCGCATGGACCGTAGGCATGCGTGGGAATTCGATAGGCGTTCCTATGACGAGGACTTCGTTATGGAGACCTCTTGCAACGAGTGGCCCATAACCAGAGCCGCTCTGCTTCTCTGTATATATGCGCTAATTCTTTCGAGGCTTTTTTCAAAGCTTATGCTCGAGAGACACGCATACCGTGTCGATCCAACATGGGCTGCATGCGTTCTTCGTCGTCGTTATTGTACATTCTCTGAGCGTGGGACTGGATCCAACACGATATGCATGTTGGGAGAGTGTTTGGCGATGGGTTTCCAAGACTATCCGACCAAACGTGCGAGATGGTCACGCATAGATATTCAAATTTATAGCGTTATTTTGGCAATTCTTGAGTGGTGTTTGAAGGGGATTTTGTGGGCTCACCGGCACATTTCTCATGTCATAGGCTTCCATTCCGACAAAATCATCAACAAGGGCCGTGTCGGAGATTTTCCCCAAATTTGATTTGTAAGTTCCGTTCTCATTATTGTTGTACTTGCAGGTAGCACGAGTTATAACTTTGCTGAAAAGAAATCTAGATGTCTTAATGAAGCGTTCGAAGTCTTCGGGGCGTCTCACTTTGGAATACGGGATTTTATTATCGTTGAGAGGATCAGGCATCCAATTCCTTAGTCCGTGAGAGTGTATATGCTCGCACAAATAATCATTTGCTACGTGTTCTGTCGTATAAGCCTTTTCGCCAAGCTGGAAAACCCGGTATTTGGATGGCAGACAGTTGCTGTGGTCTTTCTCACCCGGCCTCTTCCACGTAGAGGCAAGAAGGTAGTACGCCGATGCACCAAAGAACTGATCGAGGAACTCGAACTGACCTGTACACTAACTTGACTTGAACGCTTTTCCCTCAAGAGCTTTTGCGACAAGTGATATACTTAGTATTGCAACGTCCAAAAGATGGTGTGCCAACCGTTTCAGCGTTTCCAGGAATATGATGAGAGGGATTATGACTATATGGCTGGAACTGTCAGAGAAACGCTGTATAAGGTCTAATAGAGCGAGAACAAGCTGTGCCATGTTCAGACTTGCTTCGGCCCTCAGCGCCAGCAGATCGCCGCCTGTGTTCTGAGAGGAAGTATTTCGGCCATCTGTGCATGAGTATTTTAAGCCTTACTCTAGCAGTCTACACAACCATCATTGCTGCCGAAATTCAAGTACAAATCCTGATATACATTTCAATGTTTCTCACATTCACCATCAAGCTGCAGAAGCCCCAGGCAACTGTGCAATATTAGTTGTAGTACCTTCTACTGAAGTCTAATTCGTCTTGCTCAAAAATAATACTTTCCGAGAATACAGATTCCTACTGAATCGCTTAGCTCCAGTGGGCTTTACTGTAGACCGTGAAGATTCCAATTACTGGCCAGCCCGTGAGTATGCATAACTGCGGCGGTTTTCGAGATACCACCACTTATTCAAGGCGCGCCTCATGCTTCTCTTCAAGCCCTCATCTTCTAAATTACAAGAACTTTCCAGGCTGAACTCTGCTCCAATGCGATCAAGAGTCTATCCCCTGTCGATAAAGACAGACATTTTTGGGAGAAAGTATAGAGCACGCGAGACAATTATCGGGCGGTGCGAGGACTCAGAGGCCCCCCTGCCAGACATCCAGCTTTCGAGCTCCTGCCATTGCAAAGCCGTCCGCTTCCGCCTCCCCCTACCCGCCCTAGCACGACAGAAAACCTGGCACGTACCTTTCAAGAACGATCACTGCAATATGTGTCAACGCAACGGATACCCGATGATCTTTCGAGACTGAAGCGAGATTCAGTGGATCGGCGGGTGGGAAGACATGTGGAGCTACAAATTTGCGACTGAGGAGAAGGAGCATCGTTTTGCAGTGCGTGTGGTAGTAGCGTGTGGATCGATATTTTAGGCTTAAGAGAGGGCGCTGGGCATGCGATTGGGGTTAAAGTTAGACTTAATGATGCCTTTTCCTGCTTATTATCTTGTAACTATTACGTATATCCCTGCTCTTTACACATATATACAGCGATGAATTGATAACCAACAAGGTCCGTATATCGGACGAGTCAAGCATTGAGAAATTGTACCTGCACAGAAAGGATGGCAAGGGTTATGAGATTGGAGACCGTTGATCGACTTATTGCGTATGGTTTCCATGACATGTGCAAGTAAGTGCTATGGTCCAAAAAGTAGCGTGTCATACTTTTCCCTTATATGCTCAAAGTAATGATAGATTGTAGCTAATATGTGGCCCTATATCCACTTATCAGCTGCATACATGTTCCGGACTGGCTTCGATATATAACTATAGCTTCGATATCAACGTTGTTAGGTCTGGTTCTGGAAGTTAACTAGATCGCAGAATCCTAATTACTCTTACAAGAACGCATCATCCATTTGGTGTCAGAATTGACCAAGGTATCGTTGAGCTGTTGGTCGAGATGAAGCGGAAGAAGTCAAAAGCTGGTGAATAGCAGAGCGTACAATAGGCTACGCGTGTCAGGGCTAGATTTATGGTGGATACACTTGAAGTGGTAGTAAACGCATAAAGGAAGAAGTGTAACAATGACCCTTGACCCTAGCAACGTCTTACATAAGCCAGACAAAGGGGTTTTTGAACCTTTCTCTCAAACTAACCTTTTGAGAAAGGCCTTTTCCCTTTTCAATTCGATAGACAATAAGTATCAATTCTAATATGAATTACTTGGTCCATTTGACAATCATCCCTTGTGCGCAAGGCAATAATGTCATTGCTGCTATGCAAAACGTTACTAGAAGAGATACGTGCTAGTTGTTGTTTGTGCTATATGGATCAGCTGCCGTTACAAATTATTGCCGTGGGTTGCCACTTGCAGCATGTTCTCGTTTTCACAAGACGTCTCCAAGGCGATTAATGGATTGATGACTGGGGAGGACAGAAGACTAGTTAAATAAGCGATGGAAGCGTTTTGCTGAGTAATTTGGTCAGTGGACTATAGACGTGCGCAGCGGCTGTTGCGCGGGGTGCTGATGTGATTCCAAAAGCAGACTCTGGAATGTAAGGATGA
The DNA here is from genome assembly GCA_003019895.1 of Coniella lustricola. Classification (NCBI taxonomy): domain Eukaryota; kingdom Fungi; phylum Ascomycota; class Sordariomycetes; order Diaporthales; family Schizoparmaceae; genus Coniella; species Coniella lustricola. Next base: position 79,849 of record KZ678471.1, on the reverse strand, counting down.
AAAGAAGTGACCCCTAGATCTTTCTCCAGTATCGACCTGTCTCCTATGAACAGGTGCTGGTGCGTAGTCGGTTAGGATTTGTGGTAGAAGTATTTTTGGCCTAAAAATCGTCAGATATTATACTTAAGATGAAGAACATTTTAAACATTCCCTCGGTTTTGATAACTATCCTTTATATAAAACGGACCAATGACATTTTCCTACCACGTTTTCAAGCATAATTCCTGTGCGGCCTAATAATTTACTTAACCCAGCCGGACATAGATTTTAAACGAGTAGAGCAGGGTTTCAGGTAGTAAAGCCGGCTCTCCTCTTAGGCGGCTAGCTAGCTACTTTCCAAGCAGGCGATTGATTCGCATCGTAACGCTAGTCACCAAGCACTAACTCAAAAGAGGTGGTACCAGTAAGTGTGAATAATATAGCTATAGCGTATATAAGATTTAGGGCTTCCTCTTTAGCTTAGAGCTTTCCAAGCTTCAGTATTCATTATCAGAACTCGTAACATACACATGCTACACAGAGTGTCGAAGAGAAATATATCAGAGTATACCAACGGTCGCTCGAGCTTGGAGAAGATGTGTTAGACCTGAATATTTCAACGACTGTAGCCGTTATATCGCCTCTTTCCAGGCTTACTCAATTGGGCACTCACTAGTCTTGAACCGACTGAAGAAGCAGCATGCTCTTCATTTAAACTGGTTTAGAGGCACAACGCAAGGTCGTAGGCGGAAATCTTCAGTGCTACGCGTCAAGTGCTCAACTCTAGCCCAACGCCGCGGCTGTTGAATATTCCCTTCTACAGCTCCGTCAACGTCCAGAAAGATAATTATAGCATCGTAGCCTTTGACTTCCTTGGGCAAATTCGCCTAGTGACAAAATAGAGGGGCTGGAAGTCGTCATTGCTCACGGGCTCTGAGAAATTCGTGGCTGTCAAGCTGTCTTGCGTGCTTGTCTCAGACCACGACCTCCAATTACTGACGCTTCAAAGAGGTTGGGTTGGTGTTATTGATATTGATACGTTTAGGTGATGAACAAGAGGCAGACGCACAAGCAGATGCATATGCAAACTCCTTGTGAGTAACAGTAGAGTTGTGCCTGTTTCCATTGGCTTTCATAGGGAGGAAGCAGGCCACAGACGGCTTATTATTTGTCCGCCCCTGGCTTTGTGGCAAGGGTCACAAGGAGAAGGATTGCGTAAGTGTGGGCCAGTTGCACAGAAATGCGGGGAAATGCTGTCTGTGGGCCCCAGATGTTTCGAACGACTCTAATAAGTAAGCTTAGAATTGAAAGTGTTTATAAACCAGCTATATCGAATATGTTCGCAAAACCGCCCGGCAGCGACGGCAAGCCAAGCCAGGGGAAAAAAAAAATCGGGCCCTACTTTTGGGTTGCATATGTCCACGTAATTCATGGTTCCTGACATTTGTGCATGGCTCCAACCTTCCTCTTCAGGCGCTTGCTACCGAGTCGGCCATAGTAGGTGAAGCCGATTTCCGGAAATTGCATCCAACTCGTGATGTATACCCAAGACGATCCCTTAATTTCAGCTCCACTGCACTGCGCACCGCTACTAGGTGTGGCGGGAACCGAGCGCAATCCCCTACTGGTTCGGGAAGAAACTGAGTGCTCAAGTTCTAGTATTTAGATGCTAGCCATGGCTACACTTGGGCAGACTCAGTAACGAGGGGATTCCTTTCACTACAGCCAAGTACGCGCTTCTACCGCTGGGTGATAACTTGCTGCTCGCTTTTATTGCCTCTACCAGTCATTCATTATGAGGAAAGCTCACTCGTCCACAGGCATGGCTATAGCCTTCGCCTCCATAGCCGCAGCCCAGTCTCTGGACGACCTGTGCACCGTCGAGTATGTTCAGGCCTCGTTGCCTGCTGCGAACTATCTCCTAGGCGTAGTGCCCAACGTCGACTCAGTTGTTGCTTCTACAGTCACCAATGCCTCCGTTACAGCCGGCGAAGGACAGATAGGTGGTTCTGGTTTTGACTTTTGCAACGTCACATTCTCCTACACTCACACAGGACTGGATGATACTGTAAGTCCCTCTTCTGTTGTGAATTCAAATCCACAATACAATCGTGTTTATTGACATACTTCATTGTTTTTCAGATTAATGTATGGTACTACCTTCCAAGCCCGGACCAATTCCAGAACCGCTACGTGACAATCGGCGGTGGTGGATGGGCAATTACTTCGACGAATACCGACGGAAGCGGCCTTCCCATCGGCCTGCCTCATGGCGCAGTCTCGGGCACAACAGATGGCGGATTCGGAAGCTGGAGTGCTCAAGTCACGGATGTCCTTCTTGCGGGCAACGGCACCATGAACGACACTATGCTTCTTTCCTTTGCGTACCGCTCCCTTCACGAGGCGACTGTGCTGGGCAAGGAACTCACCAGCAACTATTACAACAACTCCGACTTTTATGCATACTACGCGGGATGCAGTGAGGGAGGTCGCGAGGGTTGGAGCCAAGCCCAGCACTATGGCGACGACTTTGACGGTCTCTCCATTGGAGCGCCGGCCATGCGTCAGGCCTTCCAGCAGCCAGTGCATATCTGGGGCGCTCTCGTTGACACGGTTCTTGGTTACGCGCCCAGCTCATGCGAGCTCGACGCCATCAACACTAACTTGACCAATGCATGCGATGGCCTTGACGGCGTGGTCGATGGAGTCATCGCCCGCTCCGATCTCTGCAGGTTGAATTGGAACGCCAACCAATCTATCGGCGCCCCGTACTCTTGCGCTGCGTCTACCGGAGGCGGATATGGCGGCGGCAGCGGTGCTCCAGGTGGCGGAGCACCCAGCGGCACAGTAACCAGTCGCCAAATTGGTGGCGGTGGCGGTAGTGGCACTTCCACCCCAGCCATCAACGGTACCGTCTCGGCACAGGCAGCAGCGCTCGTTAACCGCCTGCTGGATGGCGTTGTTGATGATGAGGGTCGCCAAGCATGGATTTGGTTCCAACCAGGCGCCGGCTTTAGCGATTCGGTGGGAACGTATAACAGCACCACTGGTGAATACGGTATGTACCCTTGTCTCTCTTTCCCTCTCTTTTTACTTCAAGTCGTGTGATCATTTCTCTCTCCTGCTCTAAGGTTGAATAAATTTCTGACATGAGGCTATAACTGCGCAGAACCTCCGAGCATTGCCGGCTCCTACGAGGCAGACTGGGTCAACTATTTCCTGAACGAGGTTGATAGTGAGGACCTTGACATCTCGAACTGGACATACAACAACCTTCGTGACGTCTTTTTGCAGGGCATGCGCAAGTTCTCGGACTCGATGCAGACCACCTGGCCCGACCTCGAGGTGCTGCACGACAATGGCGCAAAGGTCATTCACTGGCACGGTGAGGCCGATCCCTCAGTGCCTACCGAGTCCTCGGTATGGTACCAAAACAGTGTTCGCCAGATCATGTACCCGGACTTGAGCTACGAGGAGTCCTTTGACCAGCTCAATGACTGGTACCGTTTGTTCCTCGTGCCCGGCGCCGGCCACTGCTCCCCATCCGCAACGAATGGAACCTTCCCCGACGACATTCTCGGCAACTTGATTGAATGGGTCGAGGGCGGTGTCAATCCGACCTTGCTCAATGCAACTGTAGGTGGCGGACCGCTTGAGGGCACGAGACAGGATATCTGTAGCTTCCCAACGAGGCCACAATGGTATTCCAACTCGTCTCTCCCGATCTGTGTGTATCCCGACCAGGATGCCATTGATATTTGGTTCCCCGCCTTGACATCCATCCCTGTCCCAGTCTACTAAGATGGAAGAAGGGATTGAGAATCTGGATAACGTGCGAAACATCTTTACATAGCAAGTTGATGGTAGCCTAACTGTACATATATCAATATTATTCTTATAGAAACGGTCTTAAAGTTTGAAAGATGTCTTTTGTGTGTTGTAGCTATTTATCAAACTCGAGTATGAATTTCACCAGCCCGGTTACGAGCATAGACATATTACCGTAGGCGCAGACTTCTATACATATCTAAGACACGGAAAGTACCTAACAAACGAACCATTCCGAAAGCATCTACGACGGTAACAGCGAAGAGGTTAGTAATAACATTCTCCTGTAGGCAGTAAGAGAATCGCTGCTTAGTCCAACACATAATATATAGTTTCGTAAAGCAAAATAGAGCTTAGAGTATGCCGATTTATCCTTGTTAATGATATAAGCTTACATAAGCAGATCTTTCACCGGCACTATAAATATATACCTAAGCAATAATATCGATGCCTACGGCGCCAGATTACACAAGAGAATATAAGACGGGATCGCAGGGTAAGATCATTTAACTTATTTTATTTAGTATCGCCGTCGAGTTCTCCAAACTTCAATTACAGGAGCCAGTGTTACGGGCTGGCACTTATGCGCGCCGGCAGCCGTAATCCGTGGTGTGCGGAAACCTGCCGTTATGCACCATTCGACCAAAGGGTACGGAATCTTCTGAGTATTGCTCAGAAGATCTAGCCAGCTTATATAACACATTTTGAGGGGTGGTGTTACTTATGTTATCAGGCCTCGTTGGCCTGTGACAAGCAGTAACAAAATAGCTATATCACAACATTTTAACAAGAGAATTGGAAGAGTACAGATCATCTATTTACTGATGGATAAGTTGTATATATTATTCCAGGGATTAGAAAAGAGTCGATTCATGTCTACGAAAACTGCAGTACTAAAGACTATTAAAGCCTTTCTATAACTACTAGATAGTTTCTAAATATAATATACGCTTCTTCTCCTTCAAACCGCAACCTCCTTAGTTACCTATTACGAATAGATTATGACGGTGGGAGATTTAGAAAGACTATCAATCTCTAACCCAAGTTTCCTATTTTTTCCTTACCTCCTTTAGTACTATACGAATCTATCCTTCTCCTTACTACCCGACGATTTAGTTGCCCATTGTCCAAGTGCTGTTAATGTATCTTCTGATTAGAAAATATTTTATGGACGAGAAAAACTAGTTTAGGCGTGCGTGTAATTACCATCGCCTTTCTAACCAACCATCTCCACTATTTGGGCACCCTATCTGGCTCAGTATGAGCAACTATTATATTGTTTCTCTAATCGTTAACAAAAACCTACCATGTAAACAGAACCATTTTAAGTCGTATAACAAGTTCAGGTAAGCCAGACCGGGTCCGAAAGTCTGGAAATCCGGGCTCAAAGCTGAAATGCTAGCAAACTGTCAAGTTTTCCTGGGCCATCGGGTCGTCTAACATGCAGCCTTCCGTGCGACTCTAAAACCAGGATGGAGAGCTTGGTTATGATCATGCCTAGGAGAGGCTCGTCGTTCAAAGGTCCTAGGCTTTGAGGCTCGAGTGGGCACGGCCACCAGACCTTTAATTAAAGAAGTGGTTCTCGCCAATTCTATACCCCCGGAATTCCCTTCATTTAAACTACTAATAGCACCAGAGCCTGTCGATAGCCTAAAATGGGATTTATACCCTTAAACTCTTACGCTCGGAGTTCTCTTATTATGATTAGCTTCAGACCCATTACCACATAGTCAACTTCAGAATCCCAACGAGCCAGATGGAGAGATATCAAAAATTATACAGCATCTTGTTCTCGATAATGGCCTGAATACATTTACGGATCAGCATTGGTATAGTTTCTAGAATTTTGTGAAGTTATTCCACAGTGAAAACAACACTCCCCACCCACAAACAGAGAATAAGGCTAATTCCTAGGCTATGAGAGGCATTACCGGCCTCTAAAGATATCTTAGATACGAGGCACGTAGTGATTCTCCCTCCCTTCTACCGGGTGTTGCCGGTGGAACCCCACAACAATAAGTAGTTAACTTAGAGCGTGGAGATGTTTGCTTAGCCTCCTTATATTTTAAGATGAAGATCTTTCTAGTGCCCCTGACTACAAGATTTCGCTTCGTCTTCTTATAAAATCCATTATTCGCAGCTTGTAAATAGCGACTTAGTTTGATTGATAACTCGAGTCAATCCGTTATATAACGTTACCTTAAGTACTTTTAAGGTTACCCAGACTTATAACAAAACACTCTTACTATTTCGAAGCTCCAAATCCTAATAACATTATATCATCCCCTGCTGGAGCAGTTCTCGTACATAAGCCACATCTATTAACTTAAATGTTTAACATATATCTGGGTAGGGATTGATTTTTTGGTCTCCACATTATGAGTATATGACATGGTCTAAATCACGATATTGTCCATTTCAAAGACTACTGAAGTACTACTCTTTTGTGCCTTGGACGCCCAATATCGTGAGTCGTGCATTATGCGGGAACAAATGGCTGATTTGAAATGAAAACCCAAAGCCTCATCAAGCCCTTCGGTATCCGAAAATGGTTCATGTAGGGTCTCGCCCTTGTACCCGTAAAAATGGATACGCGTGCGTGGACTAGGCAGCACCTGTAGCGTAGGCACTTTGAGTTCTGCTGATGCCATATTTGCGGAAGGACAAGATACTGATACTCAACAGCACCTTGATGCATCAAAGGTTGAATAGACACGCGGCTAAGGTAATAATGTAAAGGTGATACAGATGACAATTACCATGCGTTGCAATTTCCGGCCCGTACTATAGTTACGTGCTACACGTGTGTTTTGAAATGCTTTACCAACGATGCACGATGGCTAATCTTGAGCCGCGTAAGCCTTGACGTATAATTTCAAGATAACAGCGTTACCACTGCACTACTGTTATGTGGATTACTCCTACGCATACCCCCATAGCCACATAGAGTACTGCATAATAGCATGCGCTTGTTGATGTCTATTATAGCCTATAAAAAGATGCCAATGCTGAATTTTGAATCTCCATGGTTCTTACTCGATCTTCATCTAACGAGCCTCATATTATATTCCGAAAAGCTACATTATCCTCATCACTCATTTTAGAAATACATTCACTCGCTTTCTTCCAATACCATGCGCCTCCTTCCCGCTTTCACTGCGGCCTTAGTCGTCGCTACGACTAATGCGACAAGTCTCAGGGACGTTTGCACTACATCTTATGCGCAGACTGCACTTCCAGCTGATGGCACCCTCTTGGGCACCTCTGTCGACACAAGCTCTGTTGCTGTGACAGCCAACTACAACGTGTCCATCCCCAGCGGCACCTTTTTCCCCGGCGGCCACGATCGACTATTGCGCAGTCACATTCAGCTACGGTCACATTGGCCGTAATGACACCGTCGCTCTCACTTATTGGATGCCAGCGCCGACAGACTTCCAAAATCGTTTTCTGACGACTGGTGGCGAGGCGTACAATATCAACGAGGGGACTAGCTCTAGCGGCTCTCTACCCGGTGGTGTAATGTATGGTGCCGTCTCTGGCCTTACTGATGGCGGTTTCAATGGACAGTCTTTCGACGATGTCTTCCTGATCGCTAATGGCACAATTGACTGGCAAAACACCTTCATGATGGGCTACCAGGGCATCTACGAGATGATGATTCTTGGCCGCGAGTTTACTAAGAACTTTTACGACACCGCCGACAAGGTCTACACCTATTACCAGTCCTGCTCAGAAGGCGGTCGCGAGGGTTGGTCCCAAGCTCAGCGATATGGTGCAGAGTATGACGGAATTATTGTTGGTGCGCCTGCTTTCCGCTTTGCTCAGCAACAGATCAACCATTTGACGTCCAATGTTGTTGAAAAGACTGTCGGCTATTATCCTCCTCCATGCGAACTTGAGTTGATTGTCAATGCCACTATCAATGCTTGTGACCCTCTCGATGGAAAGACCGATGGTGTGATTGCCCGGTCTGATTTATGCAAGCTCAATTTCAATATCAGCTCTCTGATCGGCGCGCCTTACTACTGCGCAGCTAGCAGCAGCGGCGGCGGTATCGGCCTGGGCTTCAGCAAGCGTCAAATGGGTGGCGGACTCACTACTCCGGCTCAGAATGGAACCGTCACTGAATTGGGCGTCAAGGTCGCTCAGACCATCTTGGATGGCCTCAAAGATTCACAGGGCCGCCAGGCCTACCTATCTTATCAGCCAGGTGCCGACTTTGATGATGCTGAAACCAAGTACGACTCTACCTCCGATACCTGGGGATTGAGTATCGACGGCAACGGCGGCGAATTTGTATCTAAGTTCATCGAGTTACTGGATATTTCGAGTATTACTACTCTTGATAACGTAACTTACGATACTCTTCGGGATTGGATGTATACTGGATGGACCAGGTATCAGGACTCTCTTCAGGTTAATAACCCTGATCTAACTGAGATTGCGCTCGGCGGTGGTAAAATTATCCACTTCCACGGTGAATCCGACCCCAGCGTCCCTACGGCTTCGTCCGTCCACTATCGCGAGTCTGTACGCCAGATTATGTACCCTGGAATGTCCCTTAACGAGTCCAGTGAGGCCCTCAACGAGTTCTACCGCTTGTATCTCGTCCCCGGTGCTGCTCACTGCGGTGTTAACAGGGAGCAGCCGAACGGTCCCTTTCCTCAGACCAACCTTGCTGCCATGATTGACTGGGTGGAAAATGGCGTGGAGCCTGTGCTTCTTGACGCGACCGTCTTGTCTGGTGATAACAAGGGTCAGACTGGCAAACTCTGCTCCTGGCCTCTTCGTCCTCTGTGGACAAACAACGCTACAAAAATGGATTGTGTTTTCGACCAGGCTTCGTACGACACTTGGGTCTATAACTTCACCGCATACGCCCTGCCCCTGTACTAAAGGGATTGAGATCACCAACGCCTTCCAGCTATTTCAGTGTATAAGGGGATACAGTAGAATATGAACTTTCAACATACCTGCAAATGCTACGAGGTGCGCAACTCAAAGAGCACTGATACGAAGAAATATATATATATGTATATAATTCAGCACACTGATTTTTTTCATATTCACCGTGCAATACAGATTTCAGAATAGAACAAACGTGTAAAGGAATTTGGGGTTGCGGCCCACTTGCCTCCACGGTTTGTCCAGAAGAATATGGGCAATCTCCTACAGAATGACCCTTGATGCTGAACTACTGATATAGCGTGTAAACTAGCAATGTTTTTTGCTTTGACTATCACCACTTAGTGTTTGCTTGATTTATCTCTTCACCAATTTTCTTATTTTTGTGAATCACTTATGAAATCATCTTCAATATTTTCTATAAAAGCACTTCGCTGTTTTGTTATTTGTTAGGCTGTTCTCTTGTGCACATGACAGACACGTCTACCTTAGACTACGTGGAAATTTATAATAAATTTCAGCATATATACAAACAAATACTAGTTCAAATTAATTCTAGAAAAATGAACGGGATTTAAGCAACATGATTATCGAGAAGTATTCTACATTGCTGACAGTCAAAAACAATACATGTAGACATAGCTACCGAAATCTTCACATTCCTTTATTAGACTAGGTTATTTTTGAATTTGACCTTTCAGATCCTAGATGAAAATTCTAACGCCCGCATCATGATACTAATGCATTGTTACTTGGTCAAAACCCATCTATTAAAGCGAAGTTATGATTCTTTGCATTATCCATACATGTACACATATTCACGCGTTCTACATACACGACATTGTGAATCAAAGATGGCTCAGCCAAATTGTTGTTTAATCCATTTGGCAAACTCAGCATATTTCTTCCTTTTTGACGATTATTTTTACATCTGAATTCGTTTAGCATTCTGCTACGCTGTCGACTCCCGAGCTTAGTCGTTATGGTGAAAATCTAGTACACTGCTACTTTATATCCGCAAACATTGATTCTTTGTAGATGGTATGTGACCGTAAGGGTGCTCTTGGCGAGCGCTGATTTTCTGTAATGCAGCAACATAGAGAAGGGAAAGAAATAAGAGGAGAGCTAAAGTCTCCACACGATAGGAATCTGCTCTATCAGAAGAAAGGCTCAAACAATTCGACTAAGGCTCAATGACTACCGCAAGCTAGCCAGACTCAAACGAGCATTACAGACAATTCAAATCTTCCAGAGAAACTGGAAGCTCTCAGAAGAGCAATTTGAACAACGCATCTTTACCTAGCTGTTAAGATGAAAATCATATAATCAAATTCCATTCTCTCTATCAACCAAAAATGTCGTCTTCCTTTTTTTATTCCTAGGCATTATGAACGGTACAACAACGGACGTATAGCAGGAGATATTGGAAAAGAGAAGACAGAAGTAGGGCGTAGTGCGAAACGTACTTGATATTGTTCAGCATGGGAAATAAAGGTAATTCATACTCCTTTGCTAATACACAAAACGGAGAGAGTTTCAGTATTAGAGATACCGGCAAAGATTATTACAGAACTGATTGTATTAGAAATTCTATCGATACGCTAAAGTCTCAATCTTATATAATATTCAGTTGAGCCTGTCTGTAATAATCCTTGCCTATATCCCTGATATTGCAAGTCTCTGTGAATTATATATTAGCAGATAAAGGAGGTATTACCTTTAGTTTACGTACTGAATAATATCTAGTACGTTTTCTATTTATACCGATTATCGATATAATAGATTAAAAGGGATTACCCTATCTATTCTTAAAGAGATTTACTTATCTTAAGAATAATACTTAGATTTATAACTAAAGACTATAGGGAAACTATCTTAATTAAAGTGCTGAACTCCTATCCTTATATCCTTCCGTTATTCCTGCTATTCCCTAAATAGTTCCAGGATCGATAGGATCGATATCGAGCCTATCGAGCCGTAAGTCGATAGGATCGATATCGAGTCTATCGATCCTACTTTCTTAACCCTAACCCTGATTATATAATCCCGTACGTCCTTATATAAGGGATCCTGTCGGTCCGTTAAGGTTCCGAGCTCATGCCATAATGTGTTGGCCTGTTTCTGTGACCTGCATATACCCTGGGTCATAACACTGTCCCTATTAAATGGGTTTCTGTCGACTTCTGATACGAGGAAGGTGAAATGCGCAAGAACATAATAATATGAAGCTATTTATTAAGATATATAGCAATGCAAAGAGGTGCTGTCGACTAATTCATAGATTGTACATAAGTGTTTTCTTCTTTTAGTTAAGTACCTCTCCGAAAACCGGGTAGGTATTTTGCTGAGGATATAGCGTTATGTATATATTACGAAGTCGGTACCGCGCCTCATTAACTGTTTAATGAACTTTAGTTTCCAATTCTTAATTATTTTCAAACTTTAACTTATGTGAAATGAGATTTTATATAAGCTTTTAAGTCGAACTGATACTATATATCTGGTTAGCTGTATTCAAAAGGAGAGCGAATATTCTTTTTTTTTACGAACTACTAACCCTATGGCGCTTACGAAAACCTCTTTTCGGCTATCGTAGAGACAAAGTGTTATATTTATAGTAGAACACTCAAGAGACCTTGCACTATACTAAACTTGATTTCATAAGAATGCACGGCTGCAGCATAAGAACCACGTAATCGCACGCTCTACACTTTGAAAACTTTAATGTTATAGCGGAGCTCTAGCGGCAGAACTCAAGGCTTCCAGCAATGATAAGATTCAAGCCTCGAGACTTTCCAAGGACTTTGAAAACACTTTATGCACATACAAAGCACGTTACTATATTTGCTACAGTCCACTTATAGGTAGCGGCTTTGTTCACAACTTAAATGCATATGCTGATGAGGGGCCAAGGGTAACATTCTAGAAATTATCAATCCCGCTCCATTATCCTCGATCCTCCAATTTATCTGCTCGGTTTCCCGCCCTATATCATAATTACCTAAACGTAATATCCGACTAGCAGGAGTTCTCGCAATCCCCGCTCTCTAGTCTATTCCTAACTTTCGACCATTTCATCTTCGACAAAGCTATAGCACGACTCTTGCAAGGCTAAATCTCCTCCCTCCCGTTTCTACACCTCGACCTCCGATTATTCCTCAAGCCATCTGCCTTACATAAGAAGCGTCAATATCCGAGCTGCCTCAAGTTCCACGTATTTATTAACTCTTTCGTTTCCTTACTAATGCCGTTGCCTCTCAGGGTCGCAGTCACTTTATAGTCCGGGGGAAACTACTTGTTCTCGACTACCCGCAGTCTTTATAAGAATCGCAGGAGATGGCGCACGTAATAGATAGTTACGCAGTACAGCTACTCTAAAGCTTCCATTATATTCGTAGGTTGTTAGCATATTTGTGTCGTCTTGCAGCCCATAGGGACCATTCTTAGTATAATAAAGAGGATGGCTGGTATTGGCATATTTATCTTAACTATGCAGATACTCGTGGCGATAAAGTCGCTCTCGGCTAAGGCGGCCAGCTTCATATAATCGCATCATCGAGAATTGGTGTTCCGGTATATTGCAAGTGCCTCTTCAAAAGTAGCTGAGTCACCTCGTAGCTATCGGCGTAGTAAAGCCATGAGTTCTTAGTCTAGCTCGTTAAAGCTATTAAGGCTGCGGTCGGTGCCCTGAATGCTCTCGGCGCTCTAACAAATTTTCACAATGGAAGTCTCGGCGCTCCAAAAGATCTTATGATTCCTACCCTCATGCCTTATTTGCTGCTCTCCATCAATAATCTGAGAACTATATATAGTAGACTCTCTTTTCGCGTACTCTTCTCTACAGAGATCGCTAGCTCGGTGCGTCGCAGTGTACTCGGTACAGGCGCCGGAAGTGCGGCTTCGAATGAGCAGTGGCTGCTGGCAACTTCTCTAGTAGCATTTTCAGCCCTGACCAACATTCTGGCACAACCCGGCTTTGAGAACGGAATCCTGGTGGACCATCCGGCAGAAGAAGTTGATGCGAGGCTATACAAACGTACTTGGCCACTTTGGCAGGCTTTTGCGTTGCGCCACCCAGAACCGAACTGCAAGTTTTCAATGTCGTCCTTCGTCAAGCAGGTGAAAATCAAAATCTTTGGAGGTGGTGTTTGCACTAGCCTGTAGAATGAATGGGTGTTTCTGAGATAGGAATAGGTATGAGGTCTCTTGAAAGCCCATCATCGGGTATTATGCTGGTTTAATAACTATATTTCTTTTGCAGATATTCCAAGGAAGCCTTGAGATAGATCTTTAAGTTGAGGTTCTGTACTTTGATATCATTCAACTTGCTGAATAGCGATTGTAGGATACCCCGCATATGTATAATCGGATGAGCTGACTATGTTGATTGAGAACCCTTATCTCACGGTTACGTAGGGATGGAATAGTATAGAGATCTGATACTGTATGAATCAAACTAATAAGCGCGCACCGAGCTTCGTTCCCGGTCCGCTAGCAAGCCAATCTACCGTTACTGTGGAGTCTGTAGCCGAGACATTATTTTGGATAATATCGTTGTCGTAGTAACTTTCCACAACATACAGTGTTGATCCCGCAGCATTGGGAGCTACTGTGCTCCCAGCATTCGTGTAAGCCACAGCATTATCGAAGACCATGCTCCCATAGTCGGGCCAAACAAGCATATATAGTATATCCTCGGTACTGCCATCCCACGGATCCTCGACGATCCATTCAGCCTGTTGCATGCAAATATCACCTCCAGTGACAGAGTAGCTCGTGGAGCTGCCAGTCGATAGATTGTCCAGCCAGAATATACCTTCGGAGCTACTCAGTGACTGGACGGTCATATTTACAGTATCACCGGATTCGGCGTCAAGAATGTATGTATCGAAGACAGCGTTCTCATCCTGGTCCCAAAGGCTACACAGTTTCTAGTTAGTGAATTGATATCGATGGGGCGGGGTTCATAAGGACGTACTAGCACACCCAACCCCACCATGTTGTAACACCATTCTTAATCTGGCCGGCGAAGCCCGTCTGCCATAGAGCCGTGCAGTCTCCTGGATCGACGCTGTCAAGCCCGTCGATACCGACCCAAACATATAGGAAGTACTCTCCACCAGGGCCCTGGCGAACGTCTTCGGGAGCGACAAGGTCGGGAAGTGTCATAGTCGCCGTTACCGTCGTGATGTTTTCACCAGAGGGTGGGGGAACTACAGCGCCGGCCCAGTGGTAGCTCGTGCCGGGCTCGCTTGGAATAAGGTCTCGCGCCTTAATACTCGGCATAGAAAGAAGCGATTCGGACACTTTGGCATCTGTTGCCTGACCAAGTTTACTAAAGTGCTCGTCACGGAGCGCAGCAGCTCGCGCACGTGGCGATACACTAGACGTGCGAAGTTGCCCTTCGGCCCTGGCGCTGCCGCTGCAGCCAAGCAGCAGCAATAATTGTAGGATAGATGAGAGACTCATTTTGGTGTTATGCGGTATCAAAAAAGACAGCTTCTACGAAGCTCAGCTTGTTGCAGAGAAAAGTGAGAACTCGGGACTCGGGAGTAGGGCCTCTTTTATTCTGCTTATGTCGATACATCCCCGTCTTTACGTAATTAGATGCATAGGTCCACCTTCTCTTTCAAGCGCGATAACAGCAAGACGAGGAATCATCTACTTTCCTAATCTGGGCAGACCTTGAAAAGGCAGATAATTATTTGTTATCTAGGCAAAACCCAATGGCACCTTCTGTTTATCAGCGTAGTAGCGCGGAGCAAGTTTCATTCATATGATATTGCAATACGTAACAATGCGAACGCAATGACTTTGACGCGGAAAGTGTTTGTGCTTTTAATATCTGGGTGCTGCTGGCTCTTGACTTTCGTTATGCACAATGACATGAGCATTGGGTTGATCAACTTCGACGCTGACGACTTGGTGACTGAGTGCTATCTGTGCGTCTAGTATCGAGGCACGTTCAAGAAGCACGGACTTCATCTTATCCTCTGGTATTCTTGCTCCTATGTTTGAAGAGTAATTTCTTTTAATGGCTATGGCTCTGAAGAACCGGAGTTATCATTCCACACCTGCTCCTCGTGCTGTTTTCCTGTCAAGCTGTCGACTCGCGCGCGACGGAGCTTAAAGTTTGCCCCCCCGGGGGGGGGGGGCGGAGATTTCGGAAACAGTGAGGCCGAGAGCGCAACATATTCCCAATCCCCTCGGGGTAGAACTATCTGCTCGAGAATTTAGAAACGTCTCTAATCGGTGCTGGACTAACAGAGTTGATGCACGCAACGTGCCAAGGGCGACTGCGGCTGTCAGTGCTGCTAGGGCTGCGCTCCTATAAGAACGACAGACTATGATTCTTTGTGTCAGGTTGAGAGACTACTAGGGCTTGTCTTGAAGACAATACATAACAGAGATCCGTATTCGGTCCGCTTAATATCAAGGAATAGGCATCGGAGCATTTCTTTTTTTTTCTTCTTTTTCTTCTTTTTTTTCTTTTTTTCTTTTTTGTGCTTGAAGTCTAATTCGTGGTTAAAGCCGTTCTTATACGAAATCTGTCCGGGCCGCAACCAATCTTCGGCGTCGTCGGGCTGAGGAGGAACGGGTTGGAGGTGCATAGAACTCAACGGTTCTTGCACTAACCTGTGAAAAGGTTGGCCCAATGCTGATCCATCATAGGGCTCCTCATACTCGTATCAACTAATTTAGGGTTGGGAAGGGAAGAGGGCTACTATCTAAGTGAGTAGAAGTAACAGTTTAGCTTCTTATAAGGTTATGTGGGTTTCTCTGTTAAGTGTAGCAGACTCTTTATAGGAAATGTCTTTGTACTGTAGCTAAGGTCCTCGTACCCCTAGGACAATATACACCTGTCTGCTTGTGATATAAATGCACAAAATCCTAGCACTAGGAATATCTTTGAAGCGATAATAGCTTATTGGAAATTATATTTCAAAGAGCAGTCTGGAGCTTTTGAATGATTAGGCATGGCACTTAATACTTTGGTAGTGTAATGCTTCTACAGGCTCCTCAACAAACGACATTACCGTTGCTAAGGACCCCAAAGTCATATCAGTTCGCAAATGCGACAAAGCATATGAATTCTATTCCTTTCACTGGTTAATATTCATTTTTAAATAGGATATCGTTAATAGTCTCCATTTCTCCAGTCCGGACACGTATGGCCTTGCGAGTTATCTCAAATCGAGAAGATTGGAACGAGATTGAGAGTACGATAGAGGATTGGTCTTGTGGTACAAAGTGAAGTAGTGGACAGATCTAGTGCCGCGTCACGTGTTTTGCGTACCCTTGTTAAATCTACAACCCTAAGTTGCAGGCTGGTGACTTTAGGCATACCTTTTGGGCCCACTGTATTTGCGGTCCTATGAGTACATAACAGAGACTCTGTTAAACAGTCCTATGTAAACAAAGCTTTCGACTGAATCCTGGTATGTGTACGGAATTTCACCCCGGATCCAGGGAATTGAGGGATAACATCGTTATTCTGTATACAAACTTAGAGTCACGGTTCAGGGTATTATAAACAAAAACTGGAATTATCTTCTGGTTTCTCTTCGAAGGCCTTTCCACTCTCAGGCTGAGGACGGTATGCACCAAGTAGACGGGCCTGGAACTGCGAAGCTGGGAGGGGAAACATACAACGGCAAACTCGAAAGTGACACAAATCATATATGCCAGGCCGTATCTTATGTCCAGAATCATTTCACACCATGTTTTGGCTTTCTCTGCGGGAATTAAAAGGTGGTGGTGAAGGTTACCCTCAAAGAAGGCAGAGCGTGGTACTGGCATACCGATCTCGCGGTCTTCGTTGGGAATCCAGCGACCGAGGTACCCCGGCCTTTACGTTCTTGAAGCGATCATCATTGGCGTACCCTGTTCAAAATGCTAAAACAGTATTGTACTGACTACCCTCAAATAGTTATAATCTTCTGCCGGATTACGGAGACCAGCCTGAGGTGCATCTTGTTCATCTTCAGAAACTAGCTGGTCCCATTGTGCGCATCGACGTCCAGGATAAGTCTAGAGTGCAACTTGTTATGGGGATTTTCATGTTGATGGTAGCGATGTCATAGTGATTAAATATAAAACTAGAATAACGGTACATGGTATGTGAAGCATGGGCCAAACTGCTTCATCCGTTGAATTTTGGGAATTGTGAACGATAACAAAGCAATATCAATGTGTGTTTTTCCTGAACCTTTGTATAAACACTTTCCTCCATTCATCACGGAGAATTCGATAGGAATTAGTTGCATGCTATAGTGCTCCTATTCACAGACTCTCATTGGCTTGTTGGTACGTTAAGCTACGGAAAGTCAAGGTGGTGGTAAACGATGGAGTTGGAAGGGTTTAATGGTGCCAGATGAAACAAAAAGCCAAGATCCATGCGGGGATAGCTAACATAGTCTGAACATGCCACATGCTGACGTAATACCGCATTCACTTCCATGACGATTCGGTTAATGCAAAAAGGTTTTATCTCTTGACTGCCATGTTCACGACTATTCATCCCACGGTGCTTACGGCGCCTTGTGGGTTTGTAAGGACGAACTACGCATGCTTTCCATCCTCTTTCGCCGCAATGGCGCCCATTTCATACAAATTTGTGTTCAATTCATTCTTCACGTCACACACACCTGCCAAAGAATATCAGTGTGATGATTCCGCACAAAAACATGTTGGCGGGCTATTGAGTCGTGTACGACTTCAGGAGCGTATAAAATATGCTCAGCCAGGAGGATTTCGATAGGGCGAGCTCCTGCCCAAATCTTTCCGTTATCTAACACCTGATGGGTTTGCCTGATAGTTTTGGCATGCATTTGATTTGCCTTGAGTTCAGTTGCTCACGGTCTGTAGACAGCGAATCCCGTGAGCCGGAAAAGATCATAAGTCTCCACGTTTCTATCGTCAACCATAATTGTACCATTATCCTAAGGTCAAATCACACATCATGACTGGGATGTCGTTGCAATAACCTCAAGTTTGAGAATCTTCGTTAAGCCGTTAGCCTGGTGAAATTTGGCGAGCTCGTTAAACAAAGCAGGGTTGACGCTATCCTGAACTGTTGTTGATGCTTGGCGGTATACTTGTGTCTGTATCCCTACGCTATCAATTAGCCTGAAGATATGGCCATGAATTTCTGCGGGCAATCGATCGATATTGCCGGTGGACTTGGTCCAGCACCTACGAAGGGAAGTAAAGGTAGTCCGGTAGGAGTTTCAGGACGACGAATATAACTATAACTAGAATTAGAACAAGGGCAAATTCAACGCTGATATAATGTCTCATTCCCAGAAACAAGAAAGCAGTACAGACTTCAACATATGTACCAGGATTGCTTTCGTTAAAGTTTTCTTAACTTGTGAGATATTGTAATGAGCTGCGGTTACATGTTCATCCTCTCTTTCGTTGTCAACAAAGAGCATTTGGTCAAACCAGATACGCTATTTTAGTCCGATGATTCTCCTATACCGATTCTACTCTTCTCTTGGTTTCCTTCACTTATGTGCTTCTTAGCTATATACAAATCTTTACATCTTGTTTATGCGGTACAACGCATTGTTAAACTCGATGCCTTGCCTGACTAAACGGGAATGAGAACAGTACACTTTACCTGGAAAGACATCATTTGTTGTTTATATATTTCCTGACTTCCTACAGAGCCTGAGATTTCCTAATTGAAAGTGACTCTATGTAAAGCAATGTCAACCGTACTGAGCATAATGAAATTTGCGACCAGGTGTATCAATAGGAGGAAGCAGGCAGGTCTTATTCCAACTTATGTGTCCTTCACCAGTGTTCGCTATAACAAATAGTACAGTGCAAGAGACCCAGTGTTTGCAGTAAGTAAATTCGCAGTTTATTAGGTGACAAACTAAATATGTACTCAGCAGCTTCCACACAGTCGAGGATTTCATAAGTCGTTTGCTATTGGCGGCTGATGTTAGCAAACAGCGCAGATTATATATGTCGAGATGCAATGACCAACTGTGACATATAATGCAGACATGTGCAGTATGGGATATGCATCGCTGGTTTTATACTTGTGGGATAGTAGCAGGTTGCTCATCTCAATAGCCGTGATTAATAGCTATGGGCGCTTTTCCCGTTTTGTTGTTCATTATCTGAAGCCTACTCTTGTCAATGTCAAAGACAAAATAAAACAAGTTGCACTTGTATTTCCCCCCTTTTATTTACCTCTATGTATAGAAGTCAACAACTTGTTCCATTACAACTTAGCACCATATATGATTCCGAAAAAAAATTTGTCATATAGTTTATTTATATATTCAGATCAACTTCTTACGTCCAGATACTTAATCTTGCAGCTTTTTCTATTAGTTCTTTTTAACATCCTGACTTTGCCATTAGACTTTGACCCTATATTGCTGTGCTCTTCAATGAGCTTAAGTAACCTTTCCCTCACAGACTGAATTGCATGACAAGTTCAATGATCTTGAAATATATGGTGAAGAACATTTTGGGGCAAAGATAGCTTGAGCTTGCTATACTACAGGTCCACTGTTTCAAGTGGATACTACTAATATCTACCTGGAAACTAGTAGAGAGACTTACTACACCGAGATGAGACACAAGTCTATCACCTGACCATATGTAGAAACGACTTGAATGCTATCATCAACTCAATTCCAATGGGATAGCCTATCTATAAAAGCTCACTCGTCCTTACCAAGAATGTTTGGAGCTATCACTTATAAGAAGCGGTTTGTGAATAAAGCTAACCCAGATCAGGTTGGCCCCGAAAACATTAGCCACTAGTCAGAAACCCCCGCGCGCACAAATGCCGTTGCTTGTCAAAACCGAGGTGGTCGATACCTCCAATCCCTGGTTGTCATCATGATGACGGTTTTGTTTTTCGCAGTATCTTTTTCGCAGTATCTTTTTCAGTGGCTCTTTGAAGTAGGTATGGCATTTAGTTAACTTTATAGCGCCACTCATTACAGATAATTGGGCACGATTTCAAGAATACAGAATACTCATGCGTAATTGGAAACATTGCAAATACAACAGAAGAAGTTCGTATACAAATCTCTTAAGATAAACTTGGTACTTAAACCTGGAATATGTGCATCCGAATATTATGAAAAGCGACATCTGCATTCTCTTAATAGAGTGTTACATGATATGCAGATACAAAAGGGTACAACTATTGGGGAAACAGAGTCTGTAGATGTGAATCAAGAGCTCAGCTGCTCAAGCTGGTTCAGTGACCATAAGCCTGTCTCGCCGCTGTATTGCTCTTGACCTTGAAATCCACCAGTGACTGGACCACGGCCTGCACTCCAGTAAGAAACATTGGCAAACAAAGCCTGGCTGGTGATATTGGCAGAGAACATGCCAGCATCACCAAGATCCCAATTGATAATCATACCCTCTGGGGCTGCGCTTCCAGGCACGAGAGGCCACGTCGAATCCTCGCCCCAGCCCAAGGTATTATTGGGACTGTCCACACAGCGGGATGCAATGACCTTGCCGGTCTCATAGGATGCAAGATATTCAGCGCTGATATCAGTGCCGTCTTGTGCACGAGAATGCCACCAGACAACTGCGTATGGGCCAAGTCGGGCATGGCCCCAGAAAGCAGACTGGATTGAGTCTTGAAATGGCTGGTCCACCCAGGTCTTGTCGTGGTATCCGTAGCCCTCAAATTCCATTGTAGTTTCTCCGAATGCGAGAGCCACGGTGGCATTGGCATCAGGCAGGGCATTGGCCCAGGCAACATGTGGAATGTTTCTTTCGTCGACACCTGCTGCGTCCGTTCCACAAGAATAGTGAGGTGCCGCAATCTACATGGTAGAATATGTTAGCATAAATAATGACTAATAAGAGAAGTCAATTATGCATACATTGCCTCGCAAGATGACGCTTCCCTTGATCCCAACTGCAGGTGCATCGATTGTCACATTATAGACTGGTCGTGGCTCGAGAAGACTTGAGCCGGCCCAACTAATGTTATTCGTGCCATAGAAGTCCACTTGCATGCTCGTGTCGGCCCTCTCGAGAATCCTGGCAGCCTCGGCATTGACGCCGTAGCTGAAGGCGGTGCCGTTGGCATATAGACCGAACAAAGTTACATGGTACTGAGACGTAGCTATGTCTACACCGTTGTCTGTTGGTCTTTGGATTTCAAAGTTGAAGACAACCAATTCGTTGGTTTCCGGATTCATTGCGTCAAAGTACCATCTGCCATGTCAAGCTATTAATAGGGTGCAATCGGATAACAAGAGGACCAACGTCATACTCACGAATCCCACGTGGTGTCATTGGGAGCAGGGTCTAGTTTAAAATGGTCAACCTGACCCAAGCTCTGCGTGATGAACTCAACTTTCGTTGTGCCATTGAAATAGTTGGAACCCAGTGATATAACGCGATCTTCAGATGTTTGCGCCGATGCGCTGCTGGACAATGTCGCAGCGAGCACTGGCAGGATGTTATAAAGATTGAAACGAGGCATGGCCGCAATATTCATTCGACGCAGATTGATGTTTCCGGTGTATCAGATAATGAGCCAAAAGTTCAGTGTAATTGTAAGCTGGCTGAACCTTTTATAAGATGATTCAAACAAAGCATATTAACGTTCATTGCATAAGAAGATGTCCAATGAGTACCGCATTTGATCGAGGTTGCGGATTACCGGGACCGAGACCGATGCGCTACGGCTCCTAAGCATTGCGAAAACGTTGCCTCCAATCGGACACAAGTACTATGACCAACCTCGCTCTCGGTCTCGGTATCCGAACAAGGAATTCCTGGTCCTTGTACACGTCATTCAGCCCGCCTAGGATTTCAGTCATTATTACTATAACCGACGGCATACACATAGCTTGCAACGGGACTGACTTTTGTCGGTAAGCATCCACTCATAACTCTTCCTCAAGGGAGTGTCGTCAACTTAATGTAGCTTGAGCTACTCGCAACATTATTCATAATTTTGTATTCTATACAGGAGTCACAAGGCAAGATTAACAATGGTTAGACAGACGGTCAAGCCGCATTGAGTTGAAATAAAATGAATATTACGGTTTGTAGATCAGCGAAGGATATGTGCTATGGTCGAATCCCGAGCTTTTTGCTCAATGTCAAGGAAAAATGCAAATTTTGGGGTCGATATACACAATTCCATACTGTTACCATTCATATTTCAAAACGTTGGTAAAACCAGTTCAGATAAGATAAGTTTGTAGTTGCCTCGACAATTATCGCCAATCAGAGACTTGATGGGATAAGCACATCTCATTCCCTCATGCTTGGAGAATACCAATCATACACCAGCCTGGGAAGCAGTGTTCCTTAAAGAATCTTATGCATGAGGTTTACTGGGATTGCCCATTTGCAACAGAGTCTTTTTGGAATTTGACCTTGATTTAGTGAGTTATTTGTCACTACTGCTGGCCATTGAACTCACAATGTCAAATTCCTTTTGTTTCATCTGCATTGATTTGAACATTTGCAAGGTGTCAATGTGTTTGTACTAAATATATTGGGTCAAGGTCACAACATCGTGATGAAAGTAAAAAGGCCACGAGGAATATTGTAGACTTGGTCATATTGCATGATTTGTCTTCTCGCAACAGATGCTTTCGGATTTGCTGCATATTAAAGAAGAATTGCGTTTCTTAATGTCTGGTACCAACTGTAATTGAACGAGCACCCATGTAATGATCCTTGCCTGTATCCCTGATACTGGAAGTCTCTGTGAATTGTATGTTAGCAGATGAAGGAGGTATTACCTTCAGTTCACGTGCTGAACAATATTAAGTACGTTTTGCTGTCTGTGTCGATTGTCGATGCAATAGATCAAGAGGGATTACCCCATCTATTCTTAAAGAGATTCACTTATCTTAAGAACGATGCTTAGATTCATAACTAAAGACTATAAGGAAACTATCTAAATTAAAATACTAAACTCCTATCCTTATATCCTTCCGTTATTCCTAGTAGTTACGATCCATCCTATAATCGCGTTACCGTAATCACCGTGATTCTGGTGATTTAATCACTCCGATCACCGTAACTTTAGTAATTAACCCTAACCCTTCTCATTAGTTATTCCCTAGTAAGGTTATATAAGAAATCCTATCGGTCCGTTAAGGTTCCGAGCTTATACCTTATTATATTAGCCTATTCCTATAACCTATATAAGGCTGGGTTATAATATTATCTCCCTCCTAGGGTCTTTACCCTTAAAGACTATTTCTTATTTCCGTAAGTAGTCCTACCTAATATTCTTACTCCGGATTATACTTTCCTAATCCGGGATATCCTCGAATTCTTCTAATAGCCGTACTCGCCTAGCCGATACTATTAATCGCCTTGGCTACCTCGTTATGCCTTATTCCTTCTATTCTTAACGTAGCCTAGAGTACTAGATAATAAAAAGTTCGAAGCGTTATTCGAACTATATACGTTATAGACGTTCCTATAATAGTTTAGGCGTCCCTTTATCTTCCTATAGGTTTTTTCTTTTTACCTACTGTTATTATATTATTTCTAACGTTTCCTAATCTCGCGGATTACCGCTAAAATAGACCGTCTAGAGGGGGAGGAGGTTACTACCGAGGAAGCTTTCCTATAGCTATAGCGGAAGCTTAATAAGGCGACTTCCCGTCTAATACGCTTACGTTAATAAAAGCGGTTATTATACAAGCGTGGGGAAAAGATAGTTTCTGCCGGTCTGCAGTCCTTATGTAATGATCCTTGCCTGTATCCCTGATACTGGAAGTCTCTGTGAATTGTATGTTAGCAGATGAAGGAGGTATTACCTTCAGTTCACGTGCTGAACAATATTAAGTACGTTTGCTGTCTGTGCCGATTGTCGATGCAATAGATCAAGAGGGATTACCCCATCTATTCTTGAAGAGATTCACTTGTCTTAAGAACGATGCTTAGATTTACAACTGAAGACTATAAGGAAACTATCTAAATCAAAGTGCTGAACTCCTGTCCTTATATCCTTCCGTTGTTCCTGTGTCTTGGTCTCGGATCACTTGGATATGTTCATATCCAACATATCCACGGATCGCTTGGATATGTTACGATCCAACATATCCATTCTGATTGGTCCGTGAGATTATGTCACACCTGGTCCGTGCGTAGCCTTACATAAGAAATCCTGTCGGTCCGTTGAGGTTCCGAGCTCATGCCATGTTGCGTTGGCCTGTTCCTGTGACCTGCAAGGTCGTGGGTCATAACACCTTAGACGAGTTGGATAAGCGTAAGCGCCGCGAACAGGAGGTTCGGGAGGCGGCGGCTTATAAGGAGGAGGAGACTCGTTAGATACTAGAGGATATAGCTATTCTGGATACCTAATCCTTAGGTGCTTTTAGTATTATGGATTGGTATACTGCTGGTTTTGATCTTGGGGATACCTATATTGCCCCGCCTGGGTTTTAAGTTTCTGGCCTACTGCTAAGGTGCGTATCCACCTATCTTTATATATTGTTTACGTGCTGACTTTCGTATTTAGTGATAAGTTCTAGGTGGATATTCTTTAGGGGTTCCTATAAGTTTTCCTGATTATCGTATCCTTTCTATTTAATAAGATACTGTTTCCCTTGTCCTCGTTTTCTTGAGTCGAGTATTCGTTTAACTTCGTATTAGTCTTGTTCTGCTTCGATTGTTTTATCGTGTGCTAATTCTGCGTTTGCTGGTGCGGGTTCGAGTTTTAAGATATGGAAGTTGTTATATAGTCGTGCATATAGTAAGGCTAACTCGTAGTTAACTGGTGATATTTATCGTAAAATTTTATAGGGTCCTAGTTTTTTATAGTCGAGTTTATCGCTAGGTCGCTAGGTTTTAATATTTTTGTGAATAAGGTAGACTTTATCTCCCTTTTATAGGATTAGTCCCTTAATCCTCTTCTTATTTGCCTATACTATTATTAACTTTCTAATATCTTTAAGAATTTCCTTCGTCTTTTCTCGAATTTCTCTAAGCCTATCTGCTTTTTACGCTTCTATTTCAGCGTTTACGCCTAGAATTAGTTCGTAATATACTATTAGGTTATATCTATATACCAGGAAGAATAGTAATTATTCCGTAGTACTTATATCTACGCTATTATATACGAATTGCGCTATTAGTAACTATTTAACCTAATCGTCTTATTAGTAGTTAATATAGTGTTTAAGGTATTATTCAACGATCTGATTTATTCTTTCTATTTATCTATCTGTTTACAGGTAAAATGCAGTGGATATTCGTTATATAGATCCGAGAAGTTTAGTAAGTAATAACTAAAACTTTAATACGAACTTCCGATCTCTATCGGAGATGATTTCTTAAGGTATTCCGTAGTTTGCGATAATATTCCTTGTAAATATATACGCGAGTTCTTCTGCGGTACTACTTTCTCTGTATAGTAGGAAGTATACGTACTTGCTTAGTCTATAAACTACTACTATAATACTATCGTGTTATACCTTAGTTAAGGGTTCTCGTAAAATTAATAGCTTAGTAATAAAGTCTAGACTAATAGATAACTAAATAGTCGTAGGTACTAATAGAGGTTATAGTAGTCCGTATAGTTTATATTATTCTACCTTATTCTTCTTATAAGAATTATAGTTATTAATAATACTTGCAACTTATTGCTTAAGTCCTAGTGGATTCTAATATTTTTAGATCCTCTTATATATTGCGCGTATTCCTTAGTATCTATATACTGGAGCTAAGTATATTTCTCTAATATAATCGTCTTATTATTATTTTATTATATTAGTAAAGTCCGGTAACTTCCTATTAATTCTAATAGTAGAGTTAAGTTCCTTAAACTCTATTATAAGATTACCTTTTAAGTCTTCCTTAAAGAGCTTAAGGTAATCCTTAGGGTCCTTACCCTAATATTCTGATCGTCTGCTAAGAGCGTCTGCTCGTTGATTTTCTTTACCTAGGCGGTAGATAATTTTAAAGTCGAATTACGATAGAAATTCGTACTATCTAACCTACCGTTTATTAAATTGCTTAGTTATCGTAAATACTTGCAGATTCTTATAATCCGTAAATACTAATATCTATTTCTTTACTCCGATAAGGTATCGTTACTATTCTTTAAATACCTTAATAATTACTATAAGTTCTTAGTCTAGCGTTTTATAGTTAAGTTCTAGTCCGTTTAGTTTCTTACTAAAGTTGCTAACGATTTAGAGTCTTCCTTAGTCGTCTCGCTAACTAAGTTATCCGCCGAGTACGTAATATAATGCGTCTATTTCGACCTTAAATTCTTTAGTTAGGTCGGCATCCGTAAGTATTAGTTCTAATATAACCGCTATCTTAAGCGTATCGTAAGCTCTCTATACTTCTAGTATTTATTTAAAGACCCTATCTTTACGTATAAGTTCTATAAGTAGTATTGCTATTCCGCTATAGTTCCTAATAAATTATCGATAAAAGTTAATATATCCGAGAAATACCCTAACGTCCCTAACGTTGGCGGGTACTGGCCAGTCCTTGACTGCCTGTACTTTATCTTTCTGTATTTTGATGTGTCCTGGTGTAATAGTATATCCGAGGAAATTGACTTGCTGTGCGTTCTATTCGCATTTTTCCGGGTTAACTAAAATCTTGTTGTCCTAAAGTCGCTGAAGGATTGTATATACGTGCTTCTTATATTCTTCCAATATTTCTGAGTAGATTAAGATATCGTCGAGGTAGGCGATAACGAAGACGTCGAGGTACTCTCGTAAGATATTATTAATTATTTCTTGGAATAAGGCTAGTGCGTTAGTAAGACCGAATAGTATAATAAGATACTCGTAGTATCCGTATCGTATCCTGAATGCTATTTTCTATTCTTCTCCCTTCTTAATACGTATATAATAATAGCCCTCTTTTAAATCGAGTGCGGTAAACTATTATACTCCCTTAAGTCTATCTCGAATCTCCTTTACAAGTAGTAAAGGGTAGCGATTTTTAATAGTAATATTATTAAGTTGTCGATAGTTAACGTATAGCCGTAATTTTCCGTTTTTCTTTAGTATAAATATAATTGGATATCCTGCTGGTGAATATAATAGTCGTATATAACCTTTCTATAGGTTTTCGTCGAGGTACTCCCTAAGTACCTTTAATTTATCCTTATCTAGTCTATAGATAGGAAAGAACCTCGGTTATTCTCCGTCTTTAAGTGGGATCTTATAGTCGTATAGGCTATAGTCCGGTAATCCGTGCTTAAATTTGCCTTAGAATAGTCTTATAAACTCTCGGTACTCTTCTAGTATACCTAAGAGGGTTCGGTACGTATCTTCGTCTAGTATCGTTATTGCTATATATAGAAGATATCGTCGGGCGTATATTCGTATTTCTTAATTCCTGCCCTTAGAAGGTCTATCTTAATATCTGATAATTCCCGTTCTATCGTATCCTAATCTGCTATATCCTCTTCTAATTTCTAAGGTATTAACTATTACTAGATCCTTCTCTATAAGCCTTCGGGGGTTATCGTTACCGTATTTAACCGTTGTTTTCTTAGTCCTTCCCGAATTAGAGGTATAAGTAGATTTATCTAAGTATCCTATCTTTAGACGTTACTTAATAACTAAATCTAATCCTACGCCTTTAATTATAACTATCTCCTAGGTATCCGCTTTATCCTATAAGATATAGCTATTAGTCTAATCGATTCGAGGATTATACTATCTTAGCTATAGTATACCTAATATTAACTAATATTATACGGTATCCGTAATATCGAAGTTTATTATAAAGGTTCTTCCTTAGATTGTAACTGGTAGATAATCAGTCTCTATATCGATAACTCTATAGTTATAGTTTACTTATTATCCTTCTACGGTATTAAGCGAATAGGGTTCTATCTTCCGGTACTATATAAGTTTCTCCTAATTAACTATATCCGGGTTTACATAGTTACTTTAGGCCCCGCTATCTAGGAGCGCCTTATATATCTTTCCTTTAATACTAATATCGATTTATAGGTATACGTATACTATAGTATCTATTGCGTAGAGGGACTTTATCGGTAGTCCTAATCGCTTAATATCCCTTATAGGCGATCTTGTTCTTTTGGGTGCGCTTTCGGTATATCGCGTACGTTGCGAGCTGCCGACTAGGCGAGTTCTTTGGCCTTAGTCATTCCTTTAGTGCGTATAGCGTATTGCCGTTCTCGTTGAAATTTAATCCTGTGCTAATCCCGCGCTTTCTTTAGGGCGTGAATTGCGTATTCTAGCGTCTTATACTAGTACTATCGGCGGTACTTCTCCGTATATTCCTTAGGGTAATTATCCTTAAGTCCGATATATATATATAATTTCTTAATATCGATAGGGGCGTAGTATTTATCGTTACTAACTATAATTGCGATAATACGGTACTCTAGTCGTCGAACTAGAAACTATTCGTTCTAAGCTTTAAGGCTAAAGTATATTCGGTAGTTAAAGTAAATATATAAAAACTATATTAGCTAATAATATTAATTATAAAGTATATTAATTCGTAGATCTTCGCCTTATATTACTGTATAGTTATAGACCGTAACGCTCCTAAATATATCTCGGAGGGTTATTCCTTCGACGATAAATTTAGCGTTCCGTCGGTCCGGGGCGTCTTCTATATCTGCCTCTAAGGTGGTGTTTATAGGGGTGTTTTATCCTGTAGTGGACGCTTATATACCATCGTCTCTAAATTCTGGGTATTCTCCTATAATAATTGCCTACTCCTTAGTAAGAGGTCGTACTAGGAGAATATATAGTTCCGAGGAATATTCTGAAATATTATCTTAGTCTTTCTTATTTCTGGGTTTCTGGGGATACTGTCCTAAGCCCTCCTTTGCCGAGAGGTGCGTTACGTAATTATCCTAGGAATAGAATATCTAATAAAGGAGTCCGTAAGGAATATCGTCCGACGCTTATTCTAGAAGGTTATCCTAGCTAGGAGTGGAAATATCCTTTCTTACTATTATATTGATTTATTATAAGGCTTCGCTAGCCTATCGTCCTAGGGGTACTAGTTGGAATTATCGTTCTTTCTTAGGCTAACGATATTCTCGTGCGAAGTGGCCCTTTTTGCCACAGTTAAAGCATTCCTTGCTTATAGGCTTCCGATTAGCAGCGTCTAGCTCTATCGGGCCTGCGTATATACTACCGCTAAGCGCTATTAACCTGTAACTAGTGCGCTGGGGTGCTTGGGTCCTTCTGGCGGTATTGGCTATTGCTCGCCAGGTAGTATAGCTTCCTCCTTTCTTACTTTTCTCTATTCGCCGTTCGTAAAGGCGATTATCGATACGGATAGCGTTATTAGTAAATATCGTAAAGCTTTCCGGCTAATCCTGCTTAGAGATTTCGTCCTTAACTTTATCTTTTAATCCTCTATAGTAGTGTTCTATAAGACTGGTGTCTTCCTATAGTAGTCGTGCTAAAAGCTGCTTAAACCTAACCGTATAGGCTAAAGCTGACTTTGTCTGTTTAAGCTCTATAAGTTGTTGTACGATGGTTCGTTCTTCGATAGGGTCCCCAAATATCTCCTTAAGGATCCGCTTAAATCCTGCGAACGAACTGAATATATCTTTAGTAGCCTGCTTGCGTTCCCTAGGGTCGTTAAGATGCTCTAGGTAGTTATAAAGCGAAGGTTCGTACTAAATAAGAGCGTCCTTCTTAAGACGTATTCCAGTTAAGACTACCTTATCGGCTTCCGTAGTAAACTGGTTTTGATTATACAGAAAGTACGCCTTATAGTAGGTGAGAAACCCCTAAAGTATCTTCTAGTTACCGTCGTATATAGCGGGTTTATCCATTTTATAGCTATTAGAGTTATAGTAGTGAATATTAGTGATCGTAGTATTACCGTTATTGCTATAATATATAAGCTATAGTACCTAAATCGCAAGCTACTGCTATTAGTTATTAAGTTATTCCTCTTAAGATATAATTTGCTCTTCTTAGGTTGTAATAGTTATATTCTATTATTCGATTTATACTTCTATTTAGGTAATGCGCCGCTGGAAATTACGAAGTTCCTAAACAACTTGTTCTGCCGTAAGCTTGCGCGGAGCTGGGGTAGATAAAGTAGGAGTCTAAGGAGCTATATCTATACTTAGTATTACTTAAAGGGTATACGTAGACCGTTCTGAATAAGAGTTATAAAAATGTAATGATCCTTACCTATATCCCTAATACTGGAAGTCTCTGTAAATTGTATGTTAGTAGATAAAGGAGGTATTACCTTCAGTTTACGTACTGAATAATATTAAGTACGTTTTGCTGTCTATATCAATTATCGATATAATAGATTAAGAGGGATTACCCCATCTATTCTTAAAGAGATTCACTTATCTTAAGAACGATACTTAGATTTACAACTAAAGACTATAAGGAAACTATCTAAATTAAAATGCTGAACTCCTATCCTTATATCCTTCCGTTGTTCCTGGTGGTTACGATCTATCCTGTGATCGCGTTACCGTAATCACCGTAATTCTGGTGATTCAATCACTCCGGTCACCGTGACTTTGGTGATTAACCCTAACCCTTCTCATTAGTTATTCCCTGGTAAGGTTATATAAGAAATCCTGTCGGTCCGTTGAGGTTCCGAGCTCATGCCTTGTTGTGTTGGCCTGTTCCTGTGACCTGCATGAGGCTGGGTCATAACAACCCACAACATGTCAGGGACTTGTTTAAACATGTCTTTTGATCTCACTGTCCAAGCAGGGATTCGAACAATCTTCCCATCAATACGATTAAAAGGGGTAATTCAATTAGATTGATACTTTCCAGTCAGACTTTATTTTACGCAATGATGAAAACGGACGTTTGATAAAGGAAACGAATCGTCCGATACATTATATGTGGTCTATCAACTTCAAACTAACGGTGGAGACATACGAGCCATACTTTATCGGGGTCCGCAATATATCTCACTTTGATCCCAGGCGGACAAGCGGGTTGCATTTATCTTTCTGTCAACCATCGGCACTGATGATGCTTGGTGCATTCGCGGAAACCCAGATCCCGTACTTCAGCAACGCCTCGAGAATATAACATTGCCGACAGGTCATTGCAGTCGCAGAGAAATCATTACATCTGTGATTTCTCGCGGATGCATGCAATTCGGGCGACTTCCATGCTATTACAATGCGCATGGGCTAGGTTGCAGGACTCACGGCGGAGGTTGGCGTTTGTAACAGACATGAATAGCTTTCCAGCATCATTGCCAACAGTCTGTTTCTGAAGGCTTTGCCTAAGGATATCACACTTTTATCAAGTCGCCCCATATATACATGTCGGGTTATGGCCGCAACGGCACCGGAATGACGAAAGACTGCCGAGTGTGATATTATAAGTACCGTCGAAATAAGCCTTTGAATAAGTAATGCTCAAGCTGGGAGTTCTGGAATGATGAAATATTGGTGTAAACGTTGGGGACTATAAAGGATTTATCGTCGCAACGGAAACATCTAGAGGGCTGTAATGTCATGTCGTTGCCTCATGTAGACGAAAAATTCCATTCTTCAGTTGAAGACAGATTTACCTTATATTTCATAATATTGAGAATGGTTATTTTTCGATATTTATCGCTTTAAGAAGGCAATATAGTTTTGCAAAAGAATTGGTGCATAGCAGTGGTGGAAGATGGTGCCTCATAATTGGCAGTAGGACTCACAATTGTTTACGTTGCTCAATACAAGTGACTGAGGGTAACAGGAAACAGAGAGATTGAGTGGAAAGAAGAGGCAGGAACATAGTTCATAGCATGAGTGAGAACCAGCTGGTATGTTCTTGCTCGTTCTCTTATGTGGTATTGCAAATACAATGGCTTTTGCAAAGCCTTATGGATTAGTGGCTGCAGGACGGCGTTTCAAGATATCGAAAGGGTATGAGAGATAAAAAAAGGGCGTTTCTCTGTCTTTTCAATGCTAGCCTAATAAAGAAATATGTCCAGGTGGTAAAGACATCCATTTTTGCGCGCAATGGTGAGGTTTTTGTTCAACTTTGAGATGGATGCTCAAGAAACAGAACTTGAGCGCCCTCCCGACATCATAGAAATCGAGTAGTTGATATCAGATTCCACCAAGATTCCATTTCCGCTGAAATTGCCATTTGGCCCCTTTTCGACGGTTGTGAGCTGGTACTCGTCGTCCTCCCCAGTCACGCCGACTCTGTGATGCCGCCCCGAGAATGTATGCGAAGAGATAGGCTTGGTTGAGTTATTGCTGCGATAAGTTGCATAGCCAGACTTTGCTTTGTCCTTAACCAGACGTACAAGAGGTGGGAAGCTGGGCATACACGCGCCAAGAATGCCAATAGACGGCTCGGCGGACGACCAGATGAAGACTGGTCCCTGGAAGTATATGATCTGTCTGTCAGCTTGGTTCGATGTGCTACAAACCGGTACAATTTGGACTTGACAGTGGGACTGTTGCTCACCATGACAAACGTGACATCAATCGCATTCATGAAAGCGCTCAAATAATGAATGCGGACTATGCTGGCTATGCAGACACTGTAATGAGTTTGAAGTTAGCGTTTTATGTGCACAGGCCCACCGCAAAATCTGGCGAATGCATACAGAGAATGAAGCAAATACTCACAAACTCCCCAATGTAAGAACTGCGATGACTCCTAATCTCTTGCGCAAACTCATTTGAAGCTTCCAAATCTGAGGGACTGGAATAAGCAAGACGAAGACATCGTTGATCATGTTGATGATACCGAGTGCGAGGAAGAATGCGCTGATATCGACGCCGCATTTGCCCTCCGTGCCTGCTACAAAATGTTCCCAAAAGAACGACATTGGCTTGCAAGCTGTAGGCATGGTGACCCATATGATGATTGGATAAGTGGCAGCCAAGAAACCGGCCAAGGCGAGTGTAATCGTAAAGACACGACTAGCGCCGGTCTGGAAAATTCTGTAGTAGAAGCAAAGAATCGAGATCTTTGTCGTGGAGACGGATGCAGCATACACAAAAGTGTATGAGAAGAGAATCTGGTATCAATCAGTAGCTCGAAATGTTGAAGCAAAATAGCCACATCCTGGAAAGCACCGCACATGCAAGCGCACATACCCTGTAAATCATCACGACCTTGGGAATCGTCAAGGTCCATACATGTGTCCCGGCACCGTATGCGCCTCCTATGTTGATTGTCTAAGCTTGGACTCCAACTACATCGTACCTAGTCCACGTGTCATGTCAGATAAGCACTTACCTGCAAACGTTAGGCCGGCAGTTCCCCACACAAACACCTGTATATTAATGTTCTTCAGTCTTTCGACGCATAAAAAGCATTATAGTAAGTCCAAAGGACAAACTTACCAGCGCTAGAATCGTGAGGTAATCATCGATCTGAACGCTCGTTCTTGTGATGGACCGAGCAACCAAGCGCAGCCCAACTGAGATGGTAGCAAGAGCCAGAAGGATTACCACAGCCGCAGTGTTTCCAGGTCGGGTATCGGCATCGATGTCCAGTCCTGCGGGAACCGTACCGAAGACGGCTTCAATATCTGCGTTTACCATAATGAAAGGTCGACTCCTCCGCTGGAAGGCCGCGAGTGATGCTGACGATGATTTCGAGAAGAGAGTCTTGGGACAAAGGAAAAGAAAAAACACAAAAAAACAGGCTTTGGGAATTTTACAAAAGACAGCTCGACTCTCGACCGTAAAAAGCATGTTTTTCCCCTTGTTGTACGCCGGCTCAATCCTCCTCAAAATTGCGTATGCGAGATTCATTATACTGTGCCTAGGAGTCAAATCCTTGCCCACCGGTGTTCCAGCAACCAACCCTGTCGCCAGTCATCTGCTTGGGGTTGCTTGTATACAGATCTACTTATGTTGGAGCTGGTGCAATTCGATACGATATTGCTCATGTCCTTGCAGAAGGCATGACTATCTGAGCCTCTGCGGAGCATGGACGTCATTCCACGTGCTGTTCAGACAAGGAGAGTAAGCTCGAGTTCAATTGTGGCTGTCATCTAAATCTTTAGTTATTTTCTTGAAGCTAATGCGAATTCCGGCCCAACCTCCAGAACTTGCTCGCAGCGCACGAAACCCCGCGATCAGGTGTGCATGCCCCTGACTAGGGATCATGTCCGCAAAGGTTCGAATGCGACCTCGATCTCGGCGGCCATTGTCGGGGAATGCATTCGGACCAGAGTTCTATGCAGTCTCCGAAAGATTTGCGAGGCCAGTGTACAAGATTGTATGCAGAGACACAGGGAGAAGGGCTGCTATTGGACTGTGACTGATCCTGCGTTCCCACTTCTACAAGACATCCTCGCCCTCGAAGCGAGGAAATGTACCGAACTTCGAAGAGTCTTTTGACCTAATCTAACCATTTGGTTGAGTACTTGAGCAACACAAGGCCACCTTGCGTTACCTTATGGCTAATGATCTGATCTTCCCGGGACACTGCATTGGTAAGCTTTCAAAACAGCCAAGAATATGGACGGTCCTACACACCTTGAGCGCATCGGCCCCAAGGGGTGGTTACGTTATGTTTTCCCCTTCCAGCTGGAAGAAGAATACAATATTGACGAGATTTCGAGAATTTTCAAAGATGGCTTTGACTCCGCTAAAAAGCGCCTCCCAGCCATGGGCTGTGAAGCTGTGCCGGCACCAGAGCTCTCACGTAAGCTTTCTTCGACCAGCAACTACCAACATTTGCTTCCAAGCTTGCCTTTTGCTAGAGGGTGCGCTGCTGAATATCCTGCTGACAATATGGGTCATCAGAAATTGGCGTTCTCAAACTTCAGCAGATCCCAGAGGGAGACATTGAAGCGATTACAGTCAACGATTTGCGCGCGGAGGGAGCATTCCCCATGAGCTTCAGCGAGCTCAAATCAAAGCGATTCCCGGTTTCGGCCCTTGAGGCCACCAAAATATGCCCACGCTCTGTGTGGCCAGTTGCTGGGGACAGGCTTCCTGTGTCACAAGTCAAGCTCAACTTTATCCAAGGTGGCGTCATCATGGGATGGAATCTATTCCATCAATTCGGTGATAGCGTCACATATTACACTTGGAGTCAAGTATGGGCAGAAGAATGCAGAAGAGCGCAAGGCGAACATATCGACAACCCCATCCATCTTCCAGATGAGATCTTTGCTCATCGTGCACAGCTCAAGAAGCCCTCTGGACTCAATGCCGGGCGAGTGGAAGACCACCCTGAGTATCTCGTCTTGCCATGTAAGACACCACGATTTTCATTTTCATCCTAGCTTCTCTGGGCCATTCAAATAATTGAGAATGTAAAGTTACTCCACAAGGCGCGCCACCGAAGATGCTGTCCACCTCCCATCGTGGTCAGGTCTTCTACTTCTCCCCTGAAGCTCTTGCCGCTTTGAAGAAGGAAGCTTCACCAAGCAACGCGACTGATCCTCAGCCTACCGACACAAAATACATCTCCACCAACGACGCCCTCTCTGCTCTTCTGTGGCGCACCATAATGGCGGCCCAGAACCCTCCTGAGTCGCTGGGAGATACTGATCCAGTGTCGACATTTGCTATCGCGATTGATGGACGGCTGAGGACCGATCCACCAGTGCATCCACAAACCCAAGGTTGTTTCCTTGAATACGTTGGCGTTGAAATGCCCATCCATGAGATGCATTTAGGGAACCTGGCAGACGTCGCAATCAAGATCCGAGCATCTGTTGCGAAAGCTGACAAGAACTTGACCGATGACGTTGTCTCCCTCGTCGATGGGCTCCAAAATGTCGACCGAATTATCCCGAAAGCATTCACCGACGTGCCTGGTTTCAACTGTGTACAAACATCGGTGAGTGTGCAACTGCTGTTAGTCTCGAAGGCAAGCCAGCCGATAATATATGCTAACTGAGCTTAAAGTGGGTCAAATTCAAGGTCTACGATATCAGCTGGGGTAGGGCCCTGGGAGGAAAGATCAGCGCTGTCAGGTCTCCAGAAGTTGGTGTCATCAATGGTTGCCAAGTTATACTTCCCGCTCCACCACACGGTGGCCTCGAGGTCATTGTTGGCTTGGAAGAGACGTCCTTGGACCATCTGAGGCACAACGAGCTATGGAACAGGTTTGCTGAAGCTGTATGACCTGGCGAAGAGGACTTGATATTTGTGTATTTTGCGGCAATTCTGCGCCCAGCATTATCGCTGGAGCGGGATTGCAGGCATCGAAGTCAGATAAATGTGCCAGCCTTTCTTAGATACTCCACATTGTAGCTCGCGATGTCGTGAATACGAACTTTTATAGGGTATGTTGAAGGCCACCTAGCTTCGCAGCGGAAGACCCACGACAAACATTCCCCTTGGCTCTCGCTGAGGATTAGCTCCTTTTCAACCAGTTCTGGTTCATACGGTGGCTCTACATCGCTCGATGAAAAGACGTGCTGTCCTCCGTCTACTGATCCAGACACTCCATAGTGTGGCTGAAGCCGTCCGTAGCAGTTTCAACCCAGAGACCCTATCAGGTTCTTCTGCTAACGGCGTAATGTGAGGATAAGGAGCTGTCCCAATTCCACATGCGAGGACGCTGTTTGTCTCCTTGAAAAGGAGAACAGCAATTATGCTATGCTCGATTCAATCTCATGGGCTACGCAATCCGACGTAGGCATTAAGAAAACAGCCCTTTAGCTATCACCATGCCCTGCTTTTTGGAAATTAAATATCTTTTTGTTTTGTCTACAGTATGAGCCAGATCCTTCATTCTTAATGAGCAAAATTATAAATTACTGTAATCATCGTATCACAGCTTGGCCGGCTGAGAGAAAGCAATCCATGTCTTGACAGCCGCTCTGTAAATACTGATCAACGGCGTAATTGAGTGGTTCCAGTTGAAGCAGTTGTATTTCTTCTTGTGACAAATATCCGAATGATGACGTAAGAAATAGTTCAAAATGATCAAAAATTGGAAATTGACGGAATCGATCAATAATCCAGGATCAAATCTGCGGTCTTTGTTCCGCGGCTGCAAAGCTGAAGTCAAAAGGACGTGTAAAGTCTCACCGGAATAAATTTCGCTGTCATCTACTATAAAGTAAGACGGTTGAGCAGCAACGAGACACGCAGCTATTGTAGAGCAAACTCAATATCTGGCTAGCCGTTTAACATTGAGGCTTGATCGCGGATAACAAATAGCATACCAAATGTATATCTCCAGCTATCGATGTTATATAATGAATAATTCTGTATAAATGGGTTGGCCAGCGCTAGCATAGACCAGTTGCCTGTGTGTCATAGCCAGAATCTTTCGAAGACACAGATTTTAGCCGGCCACGCGCAGGGCATGGCCTTCACCGGCCTCGAAGGCCATTGCGATGGGAAAGAATGGAAGCTCAGGCTCTTAGACCTTCCAGGCTTGAGTTTTTCGGCTTTATCGTTCTTGCAGTGGGGACATCCATTGAAGTGGCCCCTGTTGGGCTAGTGACTGGTTCACAGACTGCCAGCGCAGCCAAAGTACTTGACCATATTAGTGTCAGGCATCTCATCGTCGGGGACGGGAAATAATGGTGCAGGTTGGTGAGCAGCTTTCCATTGACATCGCCATGGAGGATCTGGATGTATATGTCCATGTTATCATGCTCATCGCAAAACAGGTGAGGCTTGACAGTCGAATAGCCAATTAATTCAGCTGCCTTGTCAAAAGGTGACTCAGAACTCGCTGCAATTCATGGGGTGATGGGCATCGTGTACAGCGGCCTTCTCAGCCAAAGGTTGAGTAGCCTCAGCGTGACAGAACTTCCATTTTAGAATAGCTTGCGGTGCTGTCTGCTTGCTGAAGGTCACTCACTCTCCTCTCGCTGACTGATTGTGCTCGTCTTGCCTCCGTCAAAGCCGACAGGTCTGAAAGGAGGTATTTGCTCACAGTCGCTGCTTTGACCCTTGGAATTGGTATCAAAGAGATCTTGCAGCTCTTCCACGTTCTCGGACTTGTGGAGATCATTCTCTGGGAGAAATAGTGAATTGGTGACAAGTAATCATCAAACACTCATGGCACAGAGTGGGAAGACAAACACTCTTGGGACCGGTGCACACGCAACCATTTTCTGTGTTCATACTAGCGAAGCACACTCGTTTCAGAGGGCCAACACTCGGGCGGTGCACCATTAAATCGATTAGGAGACGAATCGAGTATCAGTACGACTAGATCGACTGGGAGTAGGTGTACCTTGTGTTCAAGCTTGAACGGTTCTAAACATGTAAAAGGGGTAGTGAAGAGGAAAAGCCCGAGGTTACGAATTCTCAGATGATGTATGGAGTAGACTTGGTGCGCCAAGTTCCAACGACCAAAGGTAATCTAGGTTGTAGCGTTCGTGTGCTGCATGGAGCAAAGAAAAGTGTTAGTACAGGCGCCCAACCGCGGCGCTGGCCCCGGCGTTAATCTTCCAGTACAGACCAGCGAAGTAGGTGATCGGGCATAAAAGGCAAATACTATAGAATAGAACAATTATCAGACTTCGTAATAGTAAATACAAAATGAATTCCACCATCATTTATTGTAAAGTAGCGGAGACATTAAATGTTTCATTTGATGACTTGTAATAAATACTGCATAATATTCGTACATGGAGACCAGAAATTCCGGGATAAGATGGTATAGGCATCCACCATAAGTTATGTGGTCATGGTTTGAAAATATCATGACCCAGAGCTTGTTATAAATCTATCTTGTTGTAGGCCTGTGGTAATATACATTTACCAACAGCAACATCGAAATCTTAATGGCAACAGATTAGTTTTTCTTGTAGTATAATTGACCATTATAATGTCGTCGCCGTAGCTCGCTGCGCCGTAGCACGACTAACAGTTTCACGACTAACAGTTTCATTGAGGCAAGTAACGGAGCTACGTCTCCCTACCCTCAACGAGCTAGGAGCAACATTATTGGGAGTCTGGCCTCAGATTGTGGACTCGAGCTCTCGATAATCTGCCTACTACGGACGGGAATATGCAAATGCTGAAGAAAGTGAATTTGCAAGAAGCGAAAGATGTTGCTTGAAGCACCATACATACATAGATGAACAGTGAACAACGATTCTTTCAAGAAAAGAAGCTTCGCAGCTGACCCTTTTCTTTTAGATATTGTCTCCATCTTTCGGAGCCAACACAGCACGTGTTTTGCATCGATTATTCTCGTTCTATGACTCTTTCGACTCGTTCGAATGCTAAGCAGCTCAAAAGCATTGCGTCGCTCAACACTTTTCAAGATGAAGAACGAGTTATTTTCAATGCCAGAGTCGCGAGCATCAAATCATCCAAGATCAGCGTCAAGGGTACAACCACGAATGGACAAGAGTGTTCGGGCAGCATCATCTTGCGGGCCTGATGGCGCTCACAGCTGCGTCCTTGAGCTGATGGTACGTATGGGCAATAAGAAAAGCCCTCGGAATTTGCCACCTGGGAAACTGGATCGCATTCCTTGTTATTATAAGTACAGTTCTGGAATTGCGCACCATGTTCCAGGCTTCTCTCAAGCAGTCGTGAACGACGTCAGCGCAAGAAGTTGGTCAACTTGGTCATTGCTGGTCCAGCCAAGTGAGTCTATTGTTTCATATTTGAAACGCTGCCAGAAGCGAAATATGGAAAAGAGATTCCTAGCTACACAAATTAGAGTGAAGACCAGTTTGCGAGTTGAGCATCTTTATTCACAAATATCGCGTTGTTTCGCGTTTAAGACGATTGTAAATGGCTTTATAGCCCTGAGAACAACGGTATTATTATCATGTAACTAAAGGATTAATCTAAGATTAAAGTAAATTATCTATCTATATTATAAGAGGAAAAAGCCATTCTTAAAGAGTCAGTTTAAGAAAAAGGCTATAAAAACCTCTTTGTCCGGCTTATATAAAGGCTTAAGGGCTAGGGTCAAAGACCATTGTCACAACAAATCATTCTCCCTCACGGCGTGCATCAATTATCATGCTGTATGCTGACATGTTATAACTAATAGGAAGCCCTTTCTCTGGGTCAAGGAAGTCTAGAACTGGATCATCACAGACAAAGTCATTTTTGGCCAGATTCATGCAAGCAAGATAACCTCTACACTCGCGCCGCTGCACAAGTTTGTTCTTGAGAAGTGGCATTTCGATCGAATTGTCTTGCTAGGAGACTCAGCACACAAGCAAAGCACTATTACATACTCTAGAATGAACAAGAAATTGACTCAATCTTTCTGCCGTTATTGCCGAGCCTTGTCAGTGGTTAGGGAGAAGATGACGCGGTTGAGGGTAGAGCCGAGCTGGTCAATCCTATTCTGAAAATGTGTGCCTCGCATCACGGCTTGACACAACTAAATACTGAGAATGTGTCGCATATTTCAATGACCTGCAGTCGGCAAGGCAAAAGCACGAGAGATTCCTGATTTTGGATGCTGGCAAATGTCAAGCATTGAGCGAGTACGGGAACTATTTGCTTTCCAGCTCTGTGTGGCGAGGAATCAAATATTTGGCCGATGATAAAGCCCTCCTGGATGTTTCCAGTCTCCCATTCATCGACACCCCATGCTTGCGACATCGTCTACTCAAGCAATACGACCACGTTACTCCCTTTTTCGATGGACTGTCTAGGGGACCAATCAGCAAGATATGCGCAGTCTCTACTCTCTGCCCAAGGACTTTGCGAAATGAGCCTGACATGTCTCCCGTAGCTGGATTGGAGTAGTCCACGAACTCGTAGATCCTTGACAGCCCTCAGCCCTCACTTCTTACTAGACTTAACTTCGCTGCAGATAAAGGAAGACAGCATTTTTCACTCGGCGTACCATGCTGAGCACATGGCAGATTCAGCTCTTGCCTAAGCTATTTCGTGGAATCGCATCAGGAATGGGAGAAACGTTACTAGCTGCCTTGCAAGTCGGGACACTGGCTGAGAAACAGACTGTTGCCATCGCATGTATTGTCCCTGCGTATGGACTTGTTGCCATGCCGTAGGCAATCACGTGATTGAAAGGACATTGAGCTTCCCATTATTGAGTTCCCATGTTGGCGTCCTTTGGAGCAGTCGGACCGCGCTGGCGGCAGCGGCATCGAACTCAACCACTCCGGCTCCGAATTCCCAATGCGAAGTGCCCAAAAAAACTTGAAAAAGAAAACAGCGGTCGAGCTCTGTTTCGATTGAGTTCTGACAGCTGCATTAAGCGCTACCACGGACCCGATCTCCTTGATTGATTCTGGGGTTCTAGACCAGGGAACATATGTACCATAGAATGTTGAGCGAGTGAAGTCATGGGCCGAGATATGGGATTAGCTAGCACCAGGTGGCTCATTAGCGGTCTTCAATCGGTCTGTGACTTGCGCCGCCAAGATTTCATTGTGATTGAACCCGCGGCAAATGCAGCCTTCACAATTTGTCTCGGTCATCTGATCATTCGACCTGGCGGAATGACGGCAGCTTTTACAGGATGGCAGGAAAAGAAAATTCAACAATCTTCAGCCTATGATAATTGAGGAAGATAAAACCATCGAGGACGCAGCATAGCGGTTCGACAAATGGGTGGAGAGGTAAAATAGCATTACTCGTCACGGGAACTGTAAGATAAAGTTCAGACTTTGGCTCACTAGCTGCACCATTGCTGAGCCGACAGACTATGCCTACCATGTGTCCAACAATTGTGAGTTGACCAGCAGGGGAGAAGACTGCTCGGGTAGGACCATGGCTTTAGGGCACAGTCCTTCGGCCAACTCCGGATACTCGACCCATAACTTCTCCAACATATCCCAGCTAGTGAGGCTGGGAAGGTGTGTTAGAAAGACCGCATCAACATGCGGATCCGAACTGTTTACGCGCTAATTAAAGCTACCGGTGAGGGATGTCCCAAAGCGAAGTGTGAAGCTGAGCAGTCCGACGATATCCTCAAGCCTATATCGGTACCGGTGTGCGATGGTGCACTCTCGAATACTAAGCCAAACAATAGGCGCAGTATACGACAGATGCTGGATACAGAATTGGCAAGCTGTAGGTCGCATAAGGATGGATAATTTAGCAAAGGAAGGCCTCGTGCCAAGACACTATGTACCATCCAAAGGAAAGGTAGACAAGCCAGCTCAGGGCAAGTTTCTCGAGCGGCAATATGGGGTATGTAGAGATTGTGTCAAATATCATGTCACTGAACTCATTGCTCGAGCCTCTTAACAACGGATCTAGCGCCTTGGGTTTTATAAGGAGTGCTTGGCAGATGCTGGGAGTCGACTATGCCCGTTCGAGCTTTGTGCCGATATATTCACCGGGGAGCAGGACAGTATCATGGGACCATTTCACGTTGTTTGAGTCAGCAGTGATAGCCGCAGCCACAATGATAAAGTCAGAAGTTCATCCAAGGAAACCGATGATTTTGATGTCCAATTTTCGCAATGCGGTCTCCTTGTCACCTGTTGCTGACGCCCAGTCTGGCACAGTGCAAGGCAGTTCCACGGATCACTGACGCTGGCCGTGTCACTTTTCGGCCTTGAAAGCCTGCACACCCGGCACCTCCGAGTTCGTAGTCGCAGGCTCCACGCTCTCGTCGCTGTGTAGCGGTCGAGCCGGGACGCCAGGCGTATCTTCCAGTCTCAGCGGTACTGCTCTCGCATTTTTCTGGTCGCTGTATGAAGAGACGGTACAGCAGTGGTGTTGAGCGTCGCAAATGTATTTGTTTCTCTAGAACATCAATGCGCTCGCGACTTCGCTTGCATATATCCATTGATTGGTTTTATCACGGTCTCGTTTGTGTGCTGCTTCTGTGACTGAAGGCCGATCCATAATCCGAGGTTACAACCGACGTCAATCAGATGCTTCGGGAGAAGTAATCTAAAGTGCCCGGAACCTTTGCTCAGCCAATCAGGCAGATGCTTGAAGCATAACGGGCCAATAGATGTTCCGGCTGTGTCTCAGGCCTCGGAACATTTAGATCTCAAACTATGCTGACGATCAGCGACTCACAGCACTTTACTAGGTCAAAAGTTCTTGACAAAACAATATTGAAACAACATTTGCCCACTTTTTTTCCTTTTGAAAGAGGCCCTGTCATTATCATAAGGGCGAGGTCCAATATAGCAGCCTGGTCACTAAGCATATGCATCAACACCTTCTCTACAAGTTGCAGAGTACAGCTACTGAGCCGCCTTGGGCCTACATCCCGGGAGTATTTAGATCAATACAAGCACTCATTCCCA
Source organism: Coniella lustricola (assembly GCA_003019895.1). Lineage (NCBI taxonomy): Eukaryota > Fungi > Ascomycota > Sordariomycetes > Diaporthales > Schizoparmaceae > Coniella > Coniella lustricola. The sequence goes on along the minus strand of KZ678471.1, from coordinate 37,039 downwards.
CGAAAGGGAATGAGCATCGTGAGTATATATCATGAAAAGTATCGCACTGCCGCGAAAGAATCATGGCAAGTTAAAGTCCAAACTCCGATCGAACGACGAAGATGAAAATAACCGCTGTTCTATCGCCTGAACTTTGTCCACACCTTGAAGAAGGTGGTGAAGCATACCGCAGACGAAAAGAAGATGGACATCAACTATCTGGATCATCGATACTAACGACGACGACATAGATTGCCGCGATCGTCTCTATACATACATATCTGATGCGAGGTTGGTTCACTATGAGCCCGAGATCCGCGCATATATAGCGCAAGGCGCAAAGGATCTAAGCTCCATTATGTTGCGACCCTCGTCTGCTGAGTTATTGCAGCGTACCATGACAAGTCCAGTTGCTTGTACATCCGTTGTCACAGGCATAGTATGGTTCCTCATGTCCTCGGCTGTAGAGCGGGACCAGGGCTTTGTAGAAGGCTCTTTCATATGCCGTGATCCACACAAACGACTCGCTTCCTACTTCCAACTCATTGGTGTTTCACGCATTAGCAGTCATCTAAAGCGCCACAGCGGTCCAGGCTGCACTGGAGGTATTGATCTTGTCGCATGCAGCGAAGTCCCGCCACTCCCATACGGACATCGCCACATCCTGTTCATTGCTATTGAAGGGAACAGGTTTCGGGAGAGCTGTTTGTTCCTGAAGCCTGAGCGGCACGGGGTCGCAAGTCTAAGTGACAAGTTCTTCCACGTCGCTTCGTGGACACGCTCGATGGTGAATCGGTGTCTCGGCTTGGAATCTAGTCGTGTTGATGGTCCGATGCGTAAAGAGCGCATTCCAACTCAACTGGTGCAAAGATTTGGAGAGCTTGTATCCTACGATACAGAGGGTCCAAAAGTTCTTGCGGAGGTGGGCTGTCACAACGCAGGTGAGGGTATTGCCTGCATGCACGTATGTTTGCTTTCTTGTTAGACCGTTTTTTCTTTCACAATGTTTGCTTATTTCCTTGGTTGTCTTGAGCGAGCAGATCATAGCCTTGCACCTAATGAGTAAGCTCAGGCATTAATAGGTTGGATTGTAATCACTCACTGAAAACACTTTGATGAATCTGTCATTGAGTGAACTAACGAAGACATCAAAGGCTTATCTCTCACAAAGAGTGAAGGATCTGGACTTCGACAAAGACCATGCTCTGTCGCCATTTTGCGCATTCCTTGAACTGTTGGAATCTACATACGATTTTGTTGCCGTTCGTTTTGGTAATGAAGTCTTCATCGACCTCATGGCCGATGTTTCAATCGCATCAACAAAAGTGAGTGTGTAAACGGATTGGCCGCCAACCACTTCATATACAGATACATTGTAAGCACCTTATTGCATTTTTAATTTTTCAATGGAATGAACATTTAGCGATATTTGACCAAGATGCGCACATCTCTCGTGAATGCACGTTTCTCGGCTGCCTTGTCGCGAGTAATGTGGCTGACAAACTCGAATACTCCATTACAGAGACAAAAACATTCATCTCTCAGCGGGCTTGATCGCTGCTTCATACCAGTTCAGGAGAATATCAAAGATGTAATAGACCATCATTACCAGAATCGTGACAGGGATGCCGGTAGCAAAGTAAAGCCAAAATTTATCTTTACCAGGCCCGTAGGGATCAGCCATGCTGAATAAAGACGCTATGAATGCGAGCGGAATAAATAGTAGCCCAATGAAAGTGATATGGGTTGATCTTTCGGCCGATCGCAAAGCCTGTCTGTTTCCAGCAATACTGGTCAGGCCAGTAATGGATGAATTCACCCTGTCCACGGACTCACGAATCCATTTGTACCGATAATATAGGAATTGAAAGTCTGCCTCGGTATCTTGCCAGGAGGTGACCTTTCGTGGATCTGGAGTTTCGAGAGGAATACGGAGTTGCACTAGGATCTCTTCCAAATCCAAGAAGAAATGCCCAAGTCGACGCTCCAACGTCTGTGTATCACTCCAGCTGGCTTCGATGGAGGATAGGTCGGAATATGCGAAGTGTGACTGACGGCCCATTCCTCGAAGATTCTCCATTATATTCTTGCGCAAGAAGTCGAAGTGCTTGGTATAGTGGCTGGCAATGATCTTCTTCAGGAAGAGAGACGCAGAATCAGGGTCACGTACACCAACAAATTCATGGTATTTGGTGAGATAAAAGCACATGTCATCAGCTATCGACGTTCGTGGAGGTCCTGCACGGCATGCCAACTGGATTTCTGGCGGGAAAAAATCAATATAGCCATCGCCTGGCGGATGAGGCAGCGCTAGCACCTCGTGGCCTTTCATGGGCCCGTCATCTAGGATGATGATCTTGCGCAGAGGAGGATCACAGAATATGATACCTGATAAAATTTGTGTTAACGAAGAAATTGTGGTTCTCGTCCAGACAACAATCGACTTACTGTCCCATCCATTTTGGGTGGCGCGAATATCAGACCAAAAACCACATCTGCGATGAATCATTCCAGTCTCGGCGTATTTCCCATTCTGTCTTGTGCCTCGGATAATGCGTGCAGTGTCTGGACATCGAGCTCGAGCTTTATCTCGAGCTGCAAGTGGAAGTGAGAACAGCTCTTGATAGCTCAAGACAAAGTATCCTCGAGTACCCCAATTTGAGTACAGGAGACTCGACTGGCCTCGATCCGGTGCCACAGCAACTGTTGTGATCCTCTCGTAGTCCATAATAAGAGACGGGGGAATGCCGAAATGTGGGCCCAGGACCCCGATAAAGCTCCGGTTAGCGCCCTCTACAATGTAGACTCTGTTGTGGTGTGCTGTGGGACGCGCGCCTCGTACAGCCTGCTCATCTTGACACGAGCGCTGATTTAGGAAGAGCCCGAGACTTTCAGCATCAGTAAATTCATGAGAGACAACAGGATAGGCCCTTCCATCGAGATCTTTTTCTTGGAACTCAAGAGCTAGAACTCGGCATGGGCGAGATGACCAGTAAACTCCATATCTTGACATCTTTTCATCCTGTTGGCGGAGGCGAGGATCAGCCCCGCACAGGTCTCTTGTAAGCTGTTGATAGTCGCCATCTGGTGCAATCCATGCGCCATCTTCATTCAACCTTGCAGAGTGCAACCCGGAAAGAGTCATTGTCAAAGCCGTTCGCCGATAGTTGATGCTTCAGAACCTGGACACGGATGCCTTTTACTGCAAAGTCTCGTGGTATGAGCATGTTGTTGATGAGCCAAGTTTTTGGAAATAAAATTTTCTCCACGTTGCTCTTCTGCATTGGACAGCTCCTCATGCACTCCACCCGTAGTGCTGACGCATTGTTGGACGTCCTCAGTTATCTCCACTTTCTCAAACTTGGGAGCGAATCTACCAGATCATTGTGGATGCTTCTGTCGTGCAGTAAACGGACGATCGTGGGCTCTTGACGCGTGTACTCTCTCGTCCGTTCCGAGAGCAAGAGGAATCGTAGATAGAGTTTCCATTTTTTTGGAACACATTTCTACCTAATTAGCTGCTTTGGATGAGTAAAAAGAGAATGGTTATCCTGCGATTTCCGACATGCTCAGAACGTACTCTTCTTGAACTGTGCACGCGATCACTGTGCATGTGGAGCAGTTTCTTGTTCAGCGTATATTCATAGAGAGCTGCATTTTCCAAAAACAAAAGCGTACGTATTACCATACCCTTTAAGTCTATCTTTTTGTATGGATTTTGCCACTATCATCCATACTTAAACAATGCTAAGCTACCATTTTGTGCACGTATCTACACCTTTACATAACACTGAAATACAACTTATGAGCTTTCCAAAGACAACAATATGAAAATTATCTTCTTCTACTTTGTGTTCTATAGAGCTGTGATATTGAATAATGTATAGGGGTGTGTGTATCTTGTACAGTTTCATTCATATATCTGTTCATTCTCTCTCAAAGAAAGATTAAGTATCTAAAAAAAAAGCTTGATAACGCATTTGAATGAGAATAGATCTATTCTAATTGAGGGAATTAAAGAAAACCGCCCAGCACAAAAGAAGATATGAACATTAATATTTAGAAATTCATTACATCGCAGGTCGGCTAATCAATAATCAATAGGCGATTTCAATTCCTTGAATTCATTCAATTTCCGCGGAGCAATCCAATACCTCAACATCCAATTTCGTTGCTGAATCACATCAAGCAAGAGTCTTAGAATGAACCTCATTTCACGAATTGTATCTTTGATAATATCCACGAAGCCATGCCAAAGGGTGTGTGTGATGACCTATTCACATTCATAAGATTGGGAGGCACATGTCCGGCCATGCAGGTCCTTGTCTAGTGGAGCATAGAAGGATGGCAAGATCCCTGGATCGATCGCTCTGGATATGAAATGGCTGCTCTGTTCATTATTATATTTAGCATTTCAAGATTACCATTGCATTTAGTTCGTTATTCCTTGTGCAAGCTCTTCTATAGCTCGATTGTAATGCCTTATCCGTGATGGTACTTTAGAGGAAGCTAATATCATATGTTGATTAGCTTATTGGGGTATCGAAAAGGGACCTAGACTAAATAAACGTGGCCTTTAAGCGAAATAACATTGTTATGCAGTCAGCTAACCAAGTATCTCGCGTATAATTTTGATGACTGCTGAGAGAGCGGCATTACATTGATAATCCGCATCTGCGCCCACAGGTGGGCATACAACAATCATAATGTATCCACCAGATAGTAGTGTAAGCACATGATTCCTAAATATGTAACAGATCACAGAAAATCAAGTGCACGAGTACTAAAAGGAAGTTGTAAAATCAGCGTATGAAGCATTATTTACCAGTGTTATTCTCGCTATAGCAACAACTTCAGCACGGATTGCGATCCATCTACATAACGTATAGACAGATCAATTTGTTTTGATTAATCAAGCGCTTTGTATAATAACTTTTTTCTTTCAGTCAGTGAGATCTTTGATACTCGATGGCAGATCATAAGTTTGCCGCTCACCAGCTGGTATCAAAGAGGAAGACATGGTATGAGGACGACAACTTCAATAGCTCATTAAAGATCTTACTGGATTTTGTGTGCAACAAACAGACTGTGTTCTTAAGATGAGATAAAAATTCACTGTACAAATCCTCCCCTACTTAAGTAAGCGTTGCAATAAGTGCCTCTGAGAATATTACTGTAAGATACCTGGCAAGTTATATGGTCATTTTCTTAGACGACAGATTCGAAGAGCTATCTTTGAGATGTATTCTAGCCTAGTTCCTGATATATACTAGTGAGTCACAGGTATAGACTATGCGTATTACGATCACGAACGGTATGTAGTCCGCTCACATACATATATCTATTTGATGTCAAGATGATGTGTGTTACTGATAAAACATACGGAGAGATCTATGAAGTATATGTGATAGTATCAATGTAGGTTCCTACTCGACATGTCACTACGATCGAAGCTAATGTACCAGTCTTCCAGGTCGAGAGCCTTACATGTAATTGTTCAAAGCACCCTTAACCCATATACCGAGTGTTTGATTCTCATATTTTTACAGGTCGAAATTTTCTGTATTTTGCACATACTTATCAACCCATAACCCGGGCTATAGAAAGTTAACCCTGTGATAATGTCACCTCAAACAGCATATTTCCTGAAATAGCATCCGGACAGCGATAAGGCGTACATTTTGTACAAAAAGTAACATAATCTTAATAACAAATATTTTCATTCTCACCATATAGAAGTGACACATTTGTCATGGACGTTTGGTTATGAGATCCTCGTTGATGCGTATTCACTCGCAGGCCGACAGGAAAGCCAGTTTTGAGAAGCCCTTGGCTTCAAAGCGTATAAGACCGATATATCATAAATGAGAAAACAACTTCTTGAATAATATGTCAAACATGGGGGTTTTGAAGTATATCTCAGTGGCAACTACTGTATTCCACTTTTCCGTTGGTCCCGTTGGCAGGTCTTGCATATTTGATTAATTTGTCAACCCACATCCCGACTATTCCACTATTCTATTCCAGCACTTCTCTAAGTGCAGGGCTTTATCACTCACACGTCTGGGATACTCAGCAAGCCACATCCCGAAAATCCCTACAATCTAGAGGTTTAATTTCCGCGGAATTAACCTTAACTGATTCCTGAGAGCTGCATGATAATAGCACGCACCAAGAGCGTGAAGTGGACAACCAAAGAAAATGGCCTGATTGATCAGCACAGGTCCATGAAACCAATTTTCGGCCTTAAACTCGTAGAATACTGAGTTTTTTAAACCCTGAAAGGAAGTCGAGTTGGACTATAAAACCAAGAATTGGAATCCCTTTTCCCTGTCTTCCTTAATCCATTTCAGCATGTTTGCGGCTTTCCATTGCCTCGTTGAATTACTATCATCTTCACTACGCCCGCGGTCACATTCATTTTCGTACAAGAATGAGATTTATGAACCTTATCCGGGCTTCTTGCCTGGCATTCATAGCTGCAGCGCATCCGCAACACCATCCTCGATCGGAGATTGACAAGCTTAATCTACTATCGAAGCGGTGCCAGGGCCCAGTAGCATTCTCCAACAAAAAGCGCTATGAACAAAGAATGCGCAAACGCGCCGAACAAAAGACTTCTGAAAATGCCACTTACACCGTCGTTACCGAAGCGCCTTACTACGACGTTATTCAGAATGATACCTGTGTACTAAGCCCCGAGATCACCTGGGGCCCATATGTTTACCCGAATTCGTACGTCGACGACACCTTCATACGGCCAGGAACAATCTCCTCCCCTACTAGAAACACCCCCCCCCCAAAAAAAAGAAACCACAAAATTAATGAATACTTCACGCTTTATAGCCAAACTCTTCGTCAAGACATGTCTGAAGGCCAACCAGGTGTGCCTCTGACTCTTGACGTTGGCGTTATGGATATCGAAACCTGCGAGCCACTCGAAGGTGTCATGGTCAACTTTTGGCATTGCAATGCCACTGGCAGCTACTCAAGCTTCACAGCACTAAGTCCAAACACACCCTTTTTAGACCTTCTGACGTCTCTCAACATCTCGGCGGACGACTACAATATTGGTGTCACAGATCTTCACACTGACAATACCACGTTTCTGCGGGGAATGTGGCCAACTGACGCCAATGGAATGATGGAAATGAAGACGGTCTTTCCGGGTTTTTACGTGGACCGGGCCATTCATATACATGTGCAAGTATATCACAATTGGGTTCTACGGAGCAACGGCACCATTTCTTCAGGAAATATTGTTTCAGCTGGTCAGCTATACTTTGATGAGACACTTGAGGATGAGATCATGGCGATTTCTCCATACAAGCAACATACTCAGATTAACCGCACGCTTAACTCTGACGATAGCATATTCTCAGACGGCTTTGCTGGCGGATACGACCCTGTTATCAGCATTGTTCCTGCTGATGGGTTGGACGTTACTAAAGGAATGATTGGATATGTCACAATTGGTGTGAACACCTCTGCTATCGAAACACACTCCCTGGGGGGTCTGGATGAGCCTGTAGATGACCAAGGCCACGATATTTGAGTATCCGCCTATTTGAGCTAGTTCTTCTATTGATACAAAGCATTCGAAGTTGTTGAGATGGCCTAGCATCTTGTTTTTCTGTTCCCTTAGTCAATTCAAACTCAAGAACGGTAGACAGTATTGGAAGATGCCTGATAAAACGGCGAACAATGCCACGGGCTGAACTACTTCCATGTGCAGTCCATGATCACCGAGTTTCCTTGTCTAATAGCCCTCCATCACTAGTTCCCGTGATTTGGAATCAAGGGAGTGGAAGTCGCATATTCCAGGTTTTATAAATGCTCTTGCAACCAGTTTTCGACGTCAGCATTTTCATTTGAAGACATTTTTATCGCCCTCAAACTCGCCATGACATTCACAGTAATGGATCTTTCGCAGACCTATTGCTCCTGAAATCATAGTACTTGCTTATAGAGAGACTAAAATTACAGAACAAGCACAAAATAATTTATCATGCACTCAGGGTAACTCATTGAACGGTGAAGAGTGAAATAATTGACTCGGCTAAAGTTTATCAGTCCATAGGTACAGATCATTGCCAAAATTGAGCGCCATATGTTCAGTTCATGCTATATCCTAATGTGAAGCTCGAGCAAGTGCAATCTGATTCATGATTCGAGTTAAGCTCCGGCCTTAAATGCACAAAAATGGATGTGGAAGGCCAATTTGAAATTCAGTATCTCCGTTTTAGAATCGCATAAACACATGATGTCCCCTGCTTCCGGATTTGTAATTGTCTTGCAAGTGAGAAGTAAAGGAATATGTCGACAAGACGCGATGCTGTATCACAAATTACAAGCTGTCCGCTGGTTTCACCTGATCCTGAGAAGTGTAATTGAATACAAATTTTCGCGTGTTGATTGGGCAGGCTTCAATCCTGTAACATCGAAGCTTTCGAGACGAGGCTACAATAAGGCATAGTGGAGGAGCATTGGCACGTACAAAGCAAAAAATAAAAATAAAAATCAATAAAAATACGAAGAAAAAGCAGGGTGTTAGATGCTTAAATGTTTTCGGGTAAAGAAAGCATCAATATGTTCAGGCGTTGAGTCTTGCACCATCATTCCAAGCCTTCTCTGTAGTTGTCTCAAAATTTGTCAATTCCGTGCATTTCGATTCTTGCACTGTATAATTAAGCATAATGTCTATCTCCGTTGTAGCCAACAGAACATTATTAAGAACCAATACACAGCCGGAGGCGATTGCGATTCGACATAAGACATGAGAGGTACGTTACATGGAATGAGCCTACATAGTCCAAAAGAAGAAAGGGATGCTAATAAGAAGTAATAAATAACTTCTGATTTTAATTTACTAATCAGAATTATGTCATGTCACGCTGTGGGTATTCTTCAGAGAATTCTTTCTTTTTACTGGATATTAGCAGTTCGGAATAACATGATGAGCTTGCTGACACTGATTCAATATATGCTAGAAAATTGTCAAAGTAACATTCCGCGGAATCATCATATACTTCCGAGTCAATAGAGACTTTGTCTATCCGCAGCTAAATTCTAGGCCTTTGCCTTCATCATTGTCGATATAACCTGCTTTACGCCCTCAGGTTGCGATAAATCCACAATTGCCTGATCACGACCCATCTGCTGGATCTGCATAACGGAACCCAGCAAGCGCAGAACAAGATTGTCTTCGTCTCCAGCAAACTTGTATGTTGCGTTTGCTCTGCGCTCAAGCAGTACCCTGGGCAAATCCGGTTCCTGGGTTGCAGCGCGGGCTATCCCAACACCATCTACGCTTTTCAGGGTATCTACCATTCCTGCAACAGTCTTGAAACCGCCTGTTGTATAGACTTTTGTTTCGCTGAGTGCGGCGTGTATACGCTCTGAAAATTCGATAAAGTAATTCTCGCGCTTTCGGGTGCTCTCTTTCTTGTGCACAAAACCACCGCTCTCGTAGGTTCCACCACTAGTCTCCACATAGTCGAATTCGGCCTTCTCAAGTGCTTGGCAAAGTAGCAATGCCTCCTCGGGCGTGAAGCCTTTCTCTTGAAACTCGACGGAGTTGATTTTGATGCCTAGCACGAAACTTGAGCTGACGCGGGCTTTTATCGCTGCCGCCACTTCCAGGATGAGTCGCATTCGGTTTTCGAGGCTGCCACCATATTTATCGGTGCGCTGGTTTGTCGTTGGGCTCAGAAACTGGGCCAGGAGGTACCCATGCGCGCCGTGCAGCTGAATACCATCGAATCCGGCTTTCTCGAGATATTCCGCCGCGTGGGCGAAACCCTCAATGACATGAGCAATATCTTCCGCAGTAGCCGGACGCGGCACGCCGTGACCTTTGCCCACAGCGCTAGCTACAAGCTGCACATTGCTAGCACTGATAGGGTTCGGCTGCACGTCAATGGTAGTCTGCCGACCTGGGTGTGACACTTGGGCCAGAATCAGACTGCCCTGCGCCTTGGCCTCCGCTGCCAGAGCTTTAAAGGCCTCAAAGCGTTCGCCTTCAAATGCGGCATCGACGGGAATAATAGGGTTTCCAGGCGCCTCCAGATGGCCAGCATCTATCATGACATTTCCTGTCAGCAACTGGCCCCACTGGCCCTCGCCCCAGCGTCGGTAGAGTGTAATGAGCTCAGGCAACGGAATCCCGCGCGCGGAGAGGTCGGTAGGGTGGAAGGTTGCAAGTCGCTCCGACATTGCTGACTTAAGAAATCGATTCATTGCAACGCGTTTAGAAAAGGGGAACACGAGCGGTTCACCGAGCGGCGCTGGGTCCACTGCCTCAGCAGGGTAGCGTACGAAAGTTGTGGCTTGAGAAGACATTGATACAGCAAGGAATATCGTGACTGTAGGAAAATGATCCTATATCCAGCGTTCAAAATTGAAGATGTAGCAGCTTACCAATATATAGATACTTGCTCATACTGCTCTGTGAAAACTCAGTATCGCTAGTGGATCCTGAGTAGTAGTTACCTCGGTTGTTGCCTTGATAAGCCCAAAAGGGAATATAATACGTAGCATGAAACAAGGTGGATACTGTTATGTCACTGTTGCGCCGAGGATAAACTCTGCTGGCTCTATATACATAGTAAACGGATTCGACCTTGTACCATCCTCAAAAGAAAAGAAAATCTCCCATTTCATTCACAATGAACGAAATGGAGGACTTGTAGAACTGTAGTCGAAACTTTGAGCAGAAAGTCGTACACTGTGACATTTAAGGCAGCCATTTACATGGCGCAGAAGCAGCGTTACTTTTGTACTTGTGGTGTAGTAGTTCTAAACTTTGATATACGGCGTTTAGGCATTAAGCTTATAATTCGCCACGAATTCCTCGGCTGGTTGACAAATGCTTGTTATTGGCTTATAACATATTGGAAGTATCTTGCCGTATAACTATCGTGGGGAGAGATATACGACTCTCCTTTCCAAAAGCAGGTTCCGAGCAGAGCGAATTACCAAATTAATGCCGCAGCACTGGAGATGGAAGATGTTAATAGTAACTGGTGCTAAAGTGTCATCAATTCCGTACTTCAATGGGCGGGACACTTTGATCTTCTACGGCTTGGCGGCCGGCACCAAGGGCTTCGTCTAAGACGCCACAGGTGTCATCCCCGAGTGGTTCACGGAGCTGCGGATGGCCCTGGCCGAAAAGAGCCATATGGCAGATAGCCGCGAGCTATGGGGCAAAATCTTTCAATTCGCAGGTTTCATTAGAGTCATTATTACATTTCAGAGGTAACGAGGGGTATGCAGCTGCACGCATGGTCCACGGGCGGCCTGAGGAAGCATTTCGCGCCCCTTGAAGATAAGCCGCGGACGGCATTTGAGTACCTCATACGCGAGACCAATGTATTTCAAATTAGACCGTGATGTACTCACAATTACGAATGTAAAACAGTAAAAGGTATTCGAGACAATATTTTTACTTGCATATGGATAATAAATTTTATTTGATGAGAACTCTGTGGCAAGGATCGTTTCTCGTAACATAATCGATCGTATAACAAAATGTCTTTTTATGTTGCAAGAAGGTTAATTTGGAACTCAGCCTCAACGCCGAGAGGATGGTTCCAAGAAATTTATTACACAAATATTTTTGTATGGATTCAAAGATACAGGAGAACGTGTGTTTAGAAGCGGCATTAGCATATTCTCGGGATTGAAATCATATTTATGGTCGACATGATCATAGACAACGTTGACAGCCATTGAAACCATGTCTCATGCTACGACAATATATCTTTCCAGCTCAATGACCAGGCTCCCGTTTGCTCACACTGAGTCCATGCATGCTATGCTATTTCACTGGGCTGAAAAAGACCCGATAAAGAGAATGCTTGCGTAGTCAAAACAAGCAGGCAGGCTCCGCGCTTTGTCTTGAAGGTGTGGCGTGATCGCCTTACACGCTGTAAAACAGACGGCCTAGCCATCGCTCGTTGCAAGTTCCTGGGTTTGCAATACCTTAGGTGTTATGCAACTGCCCACGTATTCCAGCGCTTGCCTTACGTGATACTGAACAGTCAACGAGCTGTGACGCAATGGACAAGAAGATGGAAGTAGGCAAGCAGTGCCTTGTGCATCGCGAGTGTCAGGAAATGCACGTCGGGAAACCCAAGTAACGCCTACCTTCCACAGGTCTTCCAGTCTTAGTCGCCAGATTCATTGAATCCAGCCGAACTGCCCGTTCCAATTTGAGAATTGTGGCTAACTCTCGGTGGGCGGCGCTGGCTCCATGGGCACATTCGTCCCTGACTTTGGTGCGGTCCATTTCCATGTATTCTGCTTAAGCGTTGTAGTATGTTCCCTCAGGCTAGCAGAGACAAAAGTGCTTGTATTTGCCCGTTTTTCCAATTGGTTCTTGTTATTTCCCAGGCTCACTGTCTGAGATAGTAGGGTCACGAGTGACTCGGAAATGCTATGAATGTCAACGGAGAAGGACCCTGACCAGTGACCCGAGATGTCCAGGTGTATTTCAGCATAAGCAACCTCGACCGGCTTCTCTGCGCTGTGTCTAATTCGCGTAGACGATTCACAGGCAGACGAACTCTTCGAACAAGTTGACAAGTTCGCGGCGCAAGTCGGCGCATAGTGGATCCACGCAGGAGGACGCCATCGAGCCCGACGCACTCAACGGCACTTCTGGCAATTGTGCTTGTTATTGATATGGAGGCAGATTTCGTGGACGAATTGCTCTTCTCCACTGCGCCGTGTGACAATGCCAGATCAGACGTTTTACTACGGTCAAGCCGACGCTTTCTGCGAGCACACGAAAATGGATGTACATACGATGCAGCGCGCGCTATCTGAAGTACTTGGCAGTGACAGGCCATGGAGGCGTCCTTGCACTCGGGCATGTCGCTGGTCTGAGACTAGAAAATCCTTTTGGGATGGTCTTCCGCATGTCAATGATATATGCGACCAATAATAAGCCAAGAAAAGGAGTCCTTGTCCCTGGCCCTTGTTAACTGATACACATGGAATGCGCTCTTGGCCAACACTGTGTGGATGATGCTGAGATGCCGGTGTGAAGATGTTCCCCAAAGTGACACCTCGGCATATGTTTCGAGAGCACATGGCAGTGGGTATCCATCCAAGGCGCGACGCGGGGCAGATCGCCCTGGCACATCTTTGTCGTTGCTTCTAAATTTGTTTTTGTAGTCGTGTAGAGAGCTCTTGGCGTGCTGGGGTAACCGAGAGCCCGGGCTCGAGATGAATGAGTCTAGACTTGTCAAGAAAGTTCCAGCCAGACGCGAAGAATGGTGTCGACACGGATCCGAATGCTCAAATTACTGCGATCCTTCTCGCGGCAGAACTGAACCGCAGCGCGGTGGCCCGGTGGCTGTCGGCATTGCCCTTCTTGATTCTGGCAGAGCTCGCCGGCGAGGTGCCACCGCTGTTGTCGCTGGCCTCACTGACCCTCCGGAGACATGCCTTAGAGCCTTCACATGGCACGTTGAGCCGCCGGCGCATGCCGCAGATCGGAAGGATCTCATCGCATTTGAGGAGCTTGGCTCTGCACGCCCGGCAACCCTTGAATATGCGTGAGCGGACATACTGGGGAGCAGCAGTCTTGGACTTGTTCCTTTCTACCGCTGATGCAGACCGTCCTTGGTGGCTTTCATGATGTCTTTGGCGATGTGGTGCAGGAGGTCGAGGCCATTGCCATCAAGACTGATAAAAGTCTGGTCTGCAATTCTGCTCAAGTGTGAATGATTCCGTTGTCAGCTCTTGCTGCCCTGTCTGCGCTGCAATCGCTTGCGGAAAGCGCTCCTCGATCCGATAGCGGGATCAACGGATTTGTACTGTGTTAGAGATAATGATAAGATTGGGCCCGCAAGTACTGTATCTGCTGGGGGCACAGCTTATCGTTTCACTGAGGATAAAGCTGTGCCGCAATGGTACGAAGAAGCGGAACGCGTAAGAAGGGTCACTGTCACTGTGAGAAAAAGAGGTCGCTGGACCAGCAATTGTGTACAGTTGACAAGGAAGCTTTTCCTCGGGAAAGTCATCGCTGGCAGTGCTGCTTGATAGCTTTGCTGTAGCTTTCAAGGCGGTGCTGTGGGGTAAACAGCAAAGCAAAGTGCCAACTAACAAGATGTGGGTAGCCATGACAAATTGAGGAACCGTACTACTGTAATGGGATAAGCAAAGCACACCCGGGATGGAGCAGCCGATAGTTGATAGCCAAGCGGAGCCCTGACTCGGTCCTCTTTGTTGATAGCAAGTACCGAGTAAGTTCTTCTGCATGCTTTTCTTTACTTTTGCGCTGGGCGTGGCATCTCGTACATTCTTACACCAGTTTTAGCCGCACAACCCTATGCATTTCACCCAACACTTTAGCATTCCGACATTCCAGCATTTCAATTTGCCAGCACCATACCTCTCTTACTCACACCCCACTGGTCTGTACAACAGCACTATGAGTGACTTGGCTGTGAGACTTGAAGCGCCCAACGGCCAAAGTTGGGTTCAGCCGACAGGCCTCTTTATCAACAATGAGTTTGTCAAGTCTGTCAAGGGTGCATCTCTCGAATCCATTGATCCAGCGTAGGTGACGTCCCGCAGCCATTAGAGATGTCTCGAAATCAATGACTCACACAAAATGGTGTAAAAGCACTGGGAAAACGATTGTGCTTGTACAAGCTGCGTCCGCTGAGGATGTCGACATTGCTGTTAAGGCAGCCCAGAAAGCTCTCAAGTCGGGCCCGTGGAAGACCATGCCTGCGGCCGACCGTGGGATCCTGATGTCCAAGCTTGCCGATAAGATTGAACAGAAAGCGAGCCTTTTCGCAACAATTGATGCGTGGGACAATGGTATGTATTTACCATTGGGATTGGGAGACCAAGTTACCAGAACAAAGCTGACCCGAACTCAACAGGGAAAACATATGCCGAGGCACTGGCAACTGACCTCGTCGAGGCTGTTTCCGTCATTCGTTACTACAGCGGCTGGTGTGACAAGGTCTCTGGCCAGACTGTCAACCTGCCCAATAAATTGGCTTTGACCGTCCGCCAGCCAATTGGGGTCATTGGCCAGATCATTCCCTGGAACTACCCACTGTCCATGGCTACATGGAAGCTGGGACCAGCTCTCGCCTGTGGCAACACGGTTGTGCTCAAGCCTGCTGAACAGACGCCGCTCAGTATTCTGGTTCTCGCTGAACTCGTCAAGGAAGTCGGCTTCCCTCCTGGTGTCATAAATGTTGTCAACGGATATGGCCGAGATGCTGGCTCTGCTTTGGCTGGACATCCGCTGGTTGACAAAATTGCTTTTACAGGATCTACGAGCACCGCCCGTGTGATCATGAAGCAAGCTGCTGAGACGCTCAAGAACATCACCCTTGAGACGGGCGGCAAGTCGCCACTTGTCGTATTTGACGACGCTGATTTTGAGCAGGCCATTAAATGGTCGCACATGGGCATCATGTCCAATCAAGGCCAGATTTGCACCGCTACATCGCGTATTCTCGTGCAGGAGAACATTTACGACAAGTTTGTCAAGGCCTTTATCGAGGAGGTCAAGCAGACCAGCAAGGTTGGCAGTCAATGGGACGAAGCCACCTACCAAGGCCCACAAGTGTCAGAGGTGCAGCTCGAACGCGTCATGGCCATGATTGAGGAGGGGCGCAAGCAAGGCGCCACGATCGCTCACGGCGGCTCCCGTATCGACACTCCCGGATTCTTTGTCGAACCCACAGTCTTCACTGACGTAACGAGCAAGATGAGCATATGGCACGAGGAGATCTTTGGTCCTGTTGCTGTTATTCGCAAATTCACCACGGAGGAAGAGGCTATCGAGCTTGCAAACGAGAGCTCCTATGGCCTGGGTTCCGCTGTCTTTACTACTAACCTGGAACGGGCCCTTCGGGTCTCTGCTGAGATCGAGGCCGGTATGGTCTGGATCAACAGCAGCCAGGACTGTGACACACACGTGCCTTTCGGCGGTGTAAAGCAAAGCGGTATTGGCAGGGAGCTTGGGGAGGCCGGTCTGGATGCCTACTCTCAGATCAAGGCAGTTCACATCAACATGGGAACAAAACTATGAATACCAGAAAAGGTTGCTGAATAAATGCAAGGTCCATGGTATAGGAAAACCGTGAACCAAAATAATGAAAGTTAACATCAATGACTTATTTGTAGAGGTGCTTTCAAAATGACTAGAGCATTTGTTGCACACCCATTTTAGCATTCATGCCATATCATACGGTCATTGTACATTGAATATATACCAACCTACCTGACAATCGTGATCAACTCTCAAATGGACTCTCCCGCAAGGATAATATTGCCATCCAATCAAAAAAAAATACATGAGTATGCCTGCAATCTGAAAAGTCGAGAGACACCATTTGGAACTTGCTATAAAGCAATACCAAAGACCTGTCCGATGTCACTACCGAATTTCTGCGCGGCAAAATATTTGACACGAACTCCAAGCACTCCTCGTAATAGAAGACAGCTTGTCGGCCTCGCTGAGCTTTGTATTATTATAGCACATATCAAATCGGGAGGAATTCCCAAGGCCTTGCTTAATGGATGAGTAAAATGTCTTGATGTCTGTTCAATCACGAGAAAAAGGTCCAAACCACTGAACAATCGCTAGAGCCAACGCCTAACGGACGCTCGTACGACCCAGAAAAGTTAGTTCTCGAGAGGGACCTTGTTCGTAAGTTGAAGGAGAGCAAATACCAGTGTCTTCGAAGATTTTTTGCTGCCCATAATGATATTCTTATCACTGTGTTATATTTGCTACCCAGCCTATGTGCTTTGCACTGGCCTGATCCGGTGGATGAAGATGTGCAAAGTTTATTTTTGGTATGTTGCAGTAAGTCTTTTCACGGATACTAACCTCAAGCTATTTTGCTAGTTCGCTGGCAGAGCTGAATGCTCTACTTCGTAATATCGCATGAGTAAAACAAATTCGAACTAGCATTTTTTCAATAGGTACAGATTGCAAATTGCCGTGAGGCAGCTCGGCCGCTAGGATTCCCGGTGTTTGCACGTCAATACACTAATTTATCAATCAACACCAGAGAGCACGAACACTTTATACTCTTGAATTAGCTAAATGGAAAATAAAGTTCGAGAGTTCTTTACTACATGCCCATGCAGTCTTGATAGGAGTTAATGATGAGTCCCAAGAAAGAAACCTTGAGTAACCGCAGGATGGTGGGGCAAATATGGCTCCAATACAAATTGGACTAAGGCGCTTGCTATGATCAATTTTATTCAATAAGAGATGCAAGGCAGGAATCCAAAGCGGCAGCTGACATAAAAATGCAATTGTTAAAAACAAGCTTACTTCGAATACAGAGCTGGCGTATTTGCCTGAACTCACGCGATACACATACCTTTATTCACTGGCGAGGAATAATCACCTATTGTTTAATCGATAATGATAATAGACTAGATATGGTATTTGATATGCTTGAGACTGTCCGAACTGATATTTCCTGGATGGTCCTATCAGCTTCTGGCTATGACGAAAGGTGCCAACGGGTAAGCTTTCCGGGTACATGCACTCTTTACTCTGGATACGGACTATTGAGAACAGGATGGAGATCCGAGACTTGGTGCGTTGAAAAGGATTCGCATTGGACCACAGTAGTAGGGAGACGGGTCTACTTGTGTACAATCAAACCCGAATGTGGACGTGGAATTCATCTCTCATGTTGAAATGGAGTTCAACATCAAATGCAGATGTCAACATTTTGTGTCAATACTCACTATACTCATTTCGCCCAACTCGAGGTTTAATCCAAAGAAGGAGACGTTGTAGTCACAGACTTGAGTGCACAGCAAAATAATGCATCTCATCCCGGGAAGGTCACATCTGGTTGGACCTACTTTCGAATGACAACAAGTGGAAGAACAAAAGTATAAGAACTGAAATATACGCAGCAAAGACTCACAAAAGTGCAAAGACAACGAGAGAGTGGACCCTGGTGGTTAATTGTTCTTGTATCGCTGGGTACAGCAAGTGAGCGCCTGCTTGTAAGTCTAATGCAGCCCGGTATATTTGTTTCTGTACCGCGAACAGAAAACGATTCGATGAAAATACTTTCCCAAGATGAAATGGGGCGCTGAGCCCTAATAATAGACAGAGGTCAAGCACGAAGCGGTTCTTGGTGCGCGGTCCCATCGGTCCTGCTGGGTTGGTGAACTCCATGTGACCAGACTAAGAGATTTTTTAGATCAGGTCGTTAAACATCGATGTTCACTCTGTTGGGTCGCAAGATGTTGTAGTAGAAGTAGTCAGTAAAGGCAGTTCCGGTGATTGATCTTCTTGCTTGCAATCCGAGCCTTGGCAGATAAAGTGATCCGCCTTCATCAAGACGGTCCGGCACTGCTTTTGTAAGCAATACCCCTCAAGTGAAATACGTTATCTATGGTGAGTTATGAACTGGTCTATAATTAAGGCAAGTATGCATCCATAAACGGTCGTTCTGACCTGCTAGAGTCTTTCAGCCGACCTGGACTATGCACTCAGTTTTTGGAATGCAGAGACGACCTACTTTC
The DNA here is from genome assembly GCA_003019895.1 of Coniella lustricola. Lineage (NCBI taxonomy): Eukaryota > Fungi > Ascomycota > Sordariomycetes > Diaporthales > Schizoparmaceae > Coniella > Coniella lustricola. The sequence goes on along the minus strand of KZ678471.1, from coordinate 18,520 downwards.
TTAGCTTGATTGAGTTCCACTCGATTGATATAGTACTGGCGAAAAGAATTCGGTGTATAAGAAGTTAAAGTGAAGGTGGTTATACGGCCGTCTGACCAGATATAAGGGTTTTTTTTCTACCGGCACAATCCTTTTTGAGGGTGAGTCATCTAGTCCCAGGGCGCGAGTTTCACAATGTATCATGATTTGACAGCTTTAGACATTGCAAGAACAGTCAAACTGTAGAAAAACCATTCCCTCTTCTTTCAGTATGATACGCATGCCAAACCCAGCCTGGGCCGCGATACAAATCAAGCTACAGGTTTCCCATCTCGGATATAAGCTGTCGGGTCTTTGTAAATCACCATATTTACCCCAGCATCATGGTACTGACAGATTGTTGTCGCTGTGCACAAGTATGCGAGCCGTGATTTCGGAAACTTCCATGAGGAATTATGCCTATCTACATGTGGATCTGAACTTCCGTTGCCGAAGCTTTTAAGATCTTGAAAAATCCTCAGTGATATCCCACCCGGCAAGACAAGAGTCAATATTGCCAAGCCCGTTATCAAAAAGTACTCACAGGACTATTGTTCTGGAGATGCCCAGTAGATATGGCAGAAGAGATGGAACAGTACATATATCCTCATTGTCGCATTTCGATATGTTGTGACGCCTCCCGCATCTGTACGCTTCTGTCCCGATCCTTGGCCAAAACACTTTTCTTGTGGTTCTTCGTCTTCGATCCTATCGAAAAATGCTTCCTAAAGTCTGTCTCGCAACTCTGGCCCTGAGCAGAGCCGCTGCCGCTGCTTCTGTCTCGCCACATCCTGTCCGTCTGGAGACTCGTACAGCGCTCAACTCGCGTGCAGCCAACATCCATGTTACCTACAACAGGGTCGTCGATAGCCTGGTTGACTTCACATATGGCTCTTGCCTAGAAAACAGGCTAGTTGACTCGCACCATGTAATCAGTCGCCATGCCCCTTCGACTTCTACCCACAGACTGGTTTGGGTAATTCCAGACGACGCCTTCACTGGCGGCTGCATCTCAGCCTGGGAATCTAGCACAGGCTCCCTTTTGGGACGCAGTGAGCCACAGCAGCTGGCATCGCGGCGTAGCCGGAAGAGAGGAGTGGAAGAAATCCATAAGAGGTCGTTGATAAAGAAGCGCGGAGACCCTAACGCAATTCCGATGTCAGAGGCTAGCGGCATCGATGCGTGGGGTCCTTGGTTCGACGGCGTTGAGTTGCTTCAGAGCAAGAACCTGAGTGCAGTGGACGTTAGCGCAGCCAAGAGCAAGAACATCGGAATTGTCGGCGCTGGCATGTCTGGCCTCATGACCTTTTTGTGTCTCAAACAAGCCGGGTTTGAAAACCTGCAAATTATCGAGGCTGGTGAGAGACTTGGGGGTCGAGTCCACACGGTCTATCTGTCTGGCGGGCCATTTGATTACTCGTACCAAGGTAAGTCTTGACTCTTGGGGGTACTTACCATGGCGCGAAAAGGTTTTCGATGCGTTGCAAAAGGCTAATCCGAGCCTATTCAGAAATGGGCCCCATGCGGTTCCCGTACCAATGGACTTCATCCACCAACCAAACTTTCAACATTACGGACCATCAACTCGTCTTCCAACTGGCTGCTGAGATGAACGAGATCAACAATCACGCGGCAAATTGGAGCGTCGACTTTATTCCTTGGTACCAGTCAAATGACAATGGACTCTATTACTACAATGGAATCCGACTTGCAGATGGCATGCCGCCTACTCTTGCTCAAGTCGCTTCTAATGCTTCCCTATCTGTCACCGCTAACGAAGATGCATCCACCACGGCACTGGAGACCAAAGTTGGCTCCGTCACCACTGGAGATGACTTCTACGCTAAAATGGCCACCAATATGTTTGAGGCTCACAGAGAGTTTTTGGGTAAGTAGTTAATCCGTCTCACAAATTGCCTCGGTGCATTTTCTGACTTTGTCTCTGTAGACAGCGGACTTGATGGTCTTCCGGGAGACCAATGGTCCGAGTTTGCCTACATGGTCAATTACCTCAATGCCACTTTGAATGACACAGATATCGTGTCCGCCGGATCAAACGGCGACTCTTTCTGGGACACGTGGTACGACGGTCTGTATTTCTCGGCAGCAGAATGGAAAACCATCAACGGAGGACTGACCCGTCTTCCGGCATCTTTCCATCCTCTGGTCGATAACTGCACGATCATGAATCAAAAGATTGAGCGCATCGAGTACGATTCGGCAAACGAGAAAGTGAGCTTGCTGTGGCGCAACAACTACACAGAGACGGTCTTTCAGAACATGACCTACGACTATACTGTCGTTGCTGTGCCCTTTAGCGTTGTCAAGAACTGGCGGCTTCCCAGTATGGAGGCAACAATCACTGACGCCATCACCAACGTGCCCTTTGAGTCCGCCTGCAAGGTGGCACTTGAGTTCGAGACTCGCTTCTGGGAACACCTTGACAACCCAATTTATGGCTCTTGTTCCACAGCAACAGATATTCCTGGGATCGGCAGCATCTGCTACCCCTCTTACAACATCAACGGAACGGGGCCCGCCACTATACTGGGCAGCTATATCTCTGGCAACGAATGGGGTGCTAGATGGGCTTCGGCAACTGATGACGAGCACATGGAGTACGTGCTTCAGGCCATGATTGAAATACATGGCGACGTTGCTCGTGAACAGTTTACGGGCAAGTACAACCGAAGATGCTGGGTATTGGACCCTCTTGAGAGCGCCTCGTGGGCGAGCCCAGAGATCGGCCAACACCAACTCTACTTGCCAGAGTACTTTAAAACTCACAACAACGTAGGTCAACTTGAGCCAATGCTATCAAACATTGATGCTAACACTTTTCCACCAGATGATCTTTGTTGGTGAACATACGTCGTACACCCATGCCTGGATCGCATCGGCTCTTGAGTCAGGTATTCGTGGTAGTGTGCAGCTTATGTTGGGTGAGTTCCCATAACCACCCGCGGCCACCTTCTTCCTGGAATTGTTGTGAGATTAATTTGTGCCAATAGAAATGGGACTTGTCGACGAAGCAAAAGCCACCGTTGAAAAATGGATGGCTCGATGGATTGAGATTGTAAGTTTTTTCTGTGAGCATCATCGGTAGAGGAACAGGACTAACAACAGTGACAGTAAATTTCGATCAAATGCCTGCATAAGTAGTGGTCCCAGACGGTGGTGTGCTCACAAGTCTATATATGTTCATACGCTGCATGATCCTGGATCAGGACAGCTTTCTGCATCTTATACTTTTTTTCTTCTCAGTAGTAGCAAAGTCGCTACCTTCCCACCACAAAATAGAACATGCTTGTATTATGCATTGCCATCGTAGGTGGATAATATCCAGTGAAAAATGGATTGAGAATTTTCGCATTTTGTGATTTCCAAGCTTTATCCTGCACATACTTTCCTTGGGATCAAAAGACATGTGTGTGACCTTGGGATCAAAAGACATGTGTGTGACCGACGGCTTGAGACTCCTAACCCTGGGAAAACCTACACAATCAAGGGGATTCATCTCGGTATTCAAATTTGAAAACGGACCATTCCGCCCTTGCTGAGCAACATGCACTCAAACGCAGTGCATCATTACTCCTACCGGTCTGTCAAGTGCATGCAAAGTCCCAAGTACTAGTTGGAGCACCCCTACCTTGAAGCGGCAGTTATTGAAAGCAGATGAATATCTGCTAAACGCTTCTTGTCGTTTCATTCTATATTCACCAATCAAGGTGAGATCCGTTACTCGCAGCTCGCAGCAACCAAATGCTGTAAATGTCCCATGCTAGGAATGACCATCGAGACATTTAATTTCGCTCCAGGAACACCGCTCAGGTACCCTTGAGAGCGCAAGGGCGCTAAGGCTGGTTGCTGCATGGTCAGATCCCAAGTCCTGTGCAGGATCGCGAAGCTAGATTGCAAAATGCCAAAGCGTGAACATGTGCAGGTTTAGACTGATCCATGTTGAAATTGGTGCTTAGTTTGGGAGAAATAACAAGTTTCTGGTTTTGTTCGCATGTTCAGGCTCTCTGTCTCTCTGCCCTCTAGCAGGAATGCGTGCGTCAGTGGTGACGGCAAGGTTGATGACAGTGGGCTGGCGTTGCAACATGCAGGTACCATTCTCATCGTCCTCTGCCCCCTTTTACAGGGCCATGCAGGGCTCAATGGAGAGCCTGAGACTAGAAGTTCTGGTGGAGCGCATTTGCCAAGACTCCAAAGCCAAGTTTTGGGTGCCGCGCTGATGTCACGTTGGACAAGATTTCCTTGCTCCTTGCACATGACGTCACGTGCAAATTTCACTGCTGGGCTGGCAGAGACGTGAGCGTCGTGAAAGCGCTACAAGCCTACATCTCCTGGTTATTGTCTGCTCCCTTTATAAAGCCGTCGTGCCCAGCCTTGGCTATCAATCAATTAACACGCCAATCTGCCACGAGTCAAGCCGTAAAGCTTAATTTTCTGTTCGGTGCTGCCAGTTTCACAGGACACCAAGATCCATCAGCTCAGCAGCCAATCCCTGCATTCGACTCTTTACCCCGAGTTGGAAATACTGCGTCGACCATCTCGACATGGGTCTCTTTAACCGTCGCCAAAACAATGGCACTGGCACCGGCACAGCCGGCACAGCCAACCCCACCGGCCACCACACAAAGAGCCACACCCAGCACAATGTTAACAACAGCACATATTCGATGACTACTCGGCCATCCTTTGGCCAGTGGCTCAAGTACACATGGCTCGACATTGTAACCATGGCTGCCATGGGCGCCATTGGTCTTGGAGTAAGTTCCTATGCCCATCTCGAATTGTTGTTACCTTGTAGGGTCGAGGACATTTGAACTGACGACGTTTCTCGCATCGCAGGTTTACGAAGCGCACCCTGCACCAACGCGGTCTTTTCCCGTCACCTTCTCTGATGGCGAGGTGGTCTACCCCCAGTTCGCCTACCCGCTCCGCAAGGAGATCATTCCGATTTGGGCGGCCGCTCTTCTCGGCAGTCTGGTTCCCATCTTTGTGATCCTGATCTGCCAGATCCGCATCCGCTCCTTCTGGGATGTGAACAATGCCGTTATTGGTCTTCTCTACGCTCTCATCACCGCCGCCGTCTTCCAGGTCTTCCTCAAGTGGCTCATTGGTGGTCTGCGGCCTCACTTCCTCGCCGTCTGCCAGCCCGACACCTCTCTCATCAAGAACCAGTACGATGCGACCGGCTTCAAGCAAATCTACTTTACCCGTGACATTTGCACCGGCGACCCAGACACCATTGACGACAGTCTCGAGTCGTTCCCCTCGGGCCACACCACCGCGGCCTTTGCCGGCTTCGTCTACCTCTACCTGTACCTCAACGCCAAGCTCAAGGTCTTTGCCAACTACCACCCTGCCATGTGGAAGCTCATTGCCATTTATGCTCCCATTCTCGGCGCTGTTCTCATTGGTGGCGCCCTCACCATTGATGAGTTCCACAACTGGTACGATGTCTTTGCTGGCGCTTGCATCGGTACTGTCATGGCATTCTCAGCCTACCGTATGACCTACGCTGCCATCTGGGACTGGCGCATCAACCACATCCCCCTCAACCGTGGTGTGCCCTTTGACTTTGGTAATCCCGAGCTTGCTGGCGCTGTCTTTACCCACCGTGTCGGTTGGGGCGCAGCGTCTGGAGCAGGAGCCTATGGTGACAAGCACACCTACAACGACGGACCCATCGGTGGCACCCACGGCAACCACGCCTTCAACAATGGCGTTACCGGCACCAACGGCACTTTTTCGCGCAAGCCTGTGGCTTCCGGTCCAGGAAGAGCGTCTGAGGAGATGGTCTAGGTCTAGAAGACTTACCAAGGTCCATGGTCCAAGGACACTGGATGCAGTGATCTGCTTCTTCTCATTTCCACCTTCGTATTGATTGTTTCTACCATGTCCTCGCGAGTCTTTACCGCATCAGCAGAACGTGCGGTCTGGTGGATCATCGGGCGCATACATTGAGTCTATTGCTTTCACATGAATGATGTTGTATCAGATACCCAAATAAGTTAATATGACTAATCAAATACCTTCCATTGAACCAATGTGGTGCGTGCACAGTCAAATGCCATGCGACACGTCCTGAGCGGCCAGTCTAGCTCGTCCACTGCGTTTGTTTTCATAATCAAGGACTGGCTGAATCCCAAAAGCAGCAAGTCTGAAACTAGAATTATTAGTTGACCAAGTACTCAATCACTCGGCTGTTAATCTCCGCTGGCGTCGCTGTCGTTGTTGTCAATCCGCGCTGCAGGAAGAAGGGAAGAAAGGTAAGAGGAGAAGGGTCAATCTTCGAAGTTGAGATGCTGCCTCGAGGAAAGGAAGGCAGGCAGGCGCGCGGTTTGTCCAACCTGTTTCGGTGGTCACATACCTCTGTCAGTTCACACCCAGGTAAAGGGGGAGGAGGAAAGCAGGAGGGGTACATTGGTACATATGTGTATTCCTGGGCGCGCACGCTGATCTATCTGAAGCTCGAGCCCTCATTGGCTGCTTAATCACAGTCGCAAGCCTGTCGGCTAGAGATAGGGAGGTACAACGGCGAGCAGGTAACTGTCACTGGTTGGGCGCATCCTGGACCCGTTAATCACTGCCCGCTCAGAGGTGGAGCCCTTGTTGACAGATGCAGTCATTTGCTACTTTGAATGCCCGCCAAGCAGGTCCAGGGGATTAAAGAGCCAAATACGAGATGCAATTGGATTCGTGATTCACGAGAGCCTTGGCTCGCACCTTTACTATACCTCACCGCCCGCCCACGTACGGTGCCTCTGCTCGCGGGGACTGCAATTCCATGTTGCTTGCTGATACCGGCAGTTGCAAGCCTGCTAGACAGGCGAGCAAAGTTAGTGAAACCAGCGAGGTCAATGAAGTCAGCAAGATGGAAGAAGCAAAGGCACCTTGACGTGGTGTGAAAGCCGTTCAGAAGCCAGCGGTCGCAACCTCCGAAATTCATAACTTGGTTATGGCGCCAGAGCTACAGCCTTACTTACCACCGGAGTTTGGCGAGGATCTGCTTACTGGGTTTCTTCAGCCTCGTCTTAGAATAGACGACGTCGGACGAGCTACCGAGGTACCTGCTAGCGCTTCAGAAGGATCTTGTAGCAGCTCGTCATATCCTCGCCGGATGTATCTTGCCTATCTAGACACATGACCATATGGAATCCGGAAACATAGAATCACAACACAACAAGAAAGTAGTTCCCAGACCCATGCTGAGGTGTTGGGTTTTTGGCTGGGAGATTGCAAAGCGTGAGCCTATAGCACCGACAACGTTGCAGGAAATGTTTTCCAATTTTTCTTTCCTAAAAGAATAAATTAAATGTAAGCGCCTTTGTTGAGGGCTTCGCATGCGCTGGGCCTCTCCGACTACGGTACCACCATCTTATGGAATGTGCCCAGCAGCTTCATCTCTACGCTCAAGAGGGAGGCCGTCAAGGATACCCATGAATTAGACTGGATTGCAGGCAGCTGCAGTCCGTCGACGTGTGAGCGATATGTCCCAATGTAGACTAGGCTGAGACGCCCACGGCGGAAAGTCAGTGGCCAATGAAGACAGCCCTGCCGAGTACAATGCACAACGCCGAAGAAAAGCGGCGAGAAATTTCAATGCGATATCGGCGAACGGTTTCAATCTCACATAATGTAGCAGCATGCAAACAACGCACTTTTCATGAGCGATATTGCATCGGACTACACAATGTGGCAATGATCATACTATGCTAACTTGGAACCCGATGTAAGGGCAATGTCAAGTCCACCGACATCAATATACTGTCCAAGAATGTACCTCTTTTGCATCTGGTCAGAGATATAGATCTTGGAGCATTGAAGATGCGTGTTCTGGTGCTGGATGATACTCGTATACAGGATGGCGAAGCCAGCCTCAGTAGCAATCCAGATTGCAAGAAACTTGCGCTATACGAATAGTCCGCTGTAGGCTAGGAATACCAATAACACCTGTCGCTTCCTGATCCCCGTGGTATTTGCCGTTAGCCTTCTCTCAGCATGGCGATATTGTCGTGGCTCTTAACCATATTCATGATTTCCTTTCAAATGATCATCTGATCTATGCTCCAGCATCCAAAAGACAATTAAATTGTCACCTTTCGGGATTCTCTTTTCTACCAATGTCAACTGAGTACCATATGTATGCACTATGAGCCGGTGACAATATGCAAAGTTTTATGCTTATGTACTCCGAAAAGCAGGAGACAGCATTTATTTCGACATTGTATGCTAGAATGTAAAATGTCGTAAGAAATTCGCAACTTGATTATTGAAAAAGTCTGAGGGATTATACATCTTTCCCCCGAACAAGAAACGGTTAATTCAGAACATTTGTTCTACAAAAGCAAATAAAGAATTGTAATTCAATTCCATACATATCGTCAGTACACGCATACTTGGGGAGGACAATTCGACCGCGATAGGAAGACTAAATCCGCAGAGGATATAGAGACTGTTTCCGATTATAGAAAAAGGCAATTAGCATTAAAGGACTGCTGTACCATCTCGCTGCCAAGATGTGTTGAACTTGGTCAGGAATTTGGTCTGACACTGGTCCGGTTTTCTGCCCGCTTCGGCTGTCTCAGCTGCCATCTTGACTGCGCTCAGCGCGCCGTGCACTGCATTTCCGCTGTCAACAAATGATATACAAGTTTCAATGTAAGTTCGCTCCTTACTCAAAATCGCATCTGCTCATTTCCCACACAGCCAAGCATCACTCAGTCATCCAAAGCCGATGCCAAAGACAAAGCTCGGGGTGGTCGGCAACTTGCATCCCATTTCTCCTTGCTTGATGACATAATCACGATCAGATCACAGCAGGTGAAGCTCCCACAGCGCCTTCCTCTTCAAAGCAGTCATCCACGTACAACTTGGGGTCTCGAGCTACTGGAGCTCTGTGCATTTTGTCAGATTCACCGCCTAATTTTGCACAGCTCGTATTCCCACACTGACGTACATCGACCCCTCACCCACGATTCTAACCTCAATGCCATGGCAAACATGCCGAGAGCCGCGAACTCTCGAAACCCAGCCTCCTCCACCATCAAGACAAGGAGTAGGCGCTCAGCCAGAACCAATAATGACAGCACCATCGGAAGCATCGACAGCGACATGCTTCCAGCACCGACCACCGCTGCAAAACTCCCGGACCTCAACAAAACCGGCACCGCGCGCCTCAGACAAGCACCCGCGAGGTTACCACCACCATCACCATTACCATCCACCGCTTCTTCAGCCTCTTCTTCAGCCCTTGAATTAGCTCTGGCTCGTATCAACCAAATCTCCGCTGTACTGCACGCGCACTCAGATGATAGGTCATCCCTTGTCACATCCTGGCGCCATCTCCGACACGTCTTTGACACGTTCCACGTCGCGTCTCAGGCCCAGTCCCAAGCTGCCGATACACGGGAGTGGTACCTCGCACGAGCTTGGAGAACTGTCGCCTTTCATGCGTGGGCCTTCACGAAGGTGAATCATTGCGACGCAGTGTTTAGCGTTGTTTCCAGGATGCCTGGGGTCGCCGTCAGAGACACCTTGGACGAACAAGACGGTTCACTCACCGATTACAACAGCGCTGGAGCCGATGCAAATGCAGAACACCAACATGACTGTATCAAGAATGATGTTGCTGACTTTGAAGATCCTGATCAAGACAGCAAGCACTCTGGCCCAAACAAGTCGAGTGATGTCAACAGCGACAATGACGTCTGGACCTCGAGCAGCCCACAAGCCACTCATGCTACTAGAGATGTATCCATGCCTCGGCGCCTTCGAAGCCTCGCACGTACCTTGGACACGGAAGCACCAATTCTCGACATGATGCTGGGCATGCACGGTGTTTCGTCGAGTCGCCATGCTGTCCTCGGCCTCACCCGGCTGGTGAAGCAGCGCCGACCCGAAGGCACGCCATCCATCACCCTCCACGCACTGCTAAAAGCCTTGGACGACGAGCATCGTCGCATCGCCGCCCTTGGCAAGGCCAGTCTCCGTCAAGTCTCACCACAGACCCTGCTGCGCCATGTCATTAGCAACCTGGGAGGCCAGGAAGCCGTGTTCCGCAGCAGTCGACCTGTCAGACGACGTCCGTTTACGGTCCAGTCATCTTCTCGCAGTAGTCACGAGTCCGAGACCGAGTCGCATGGAAGCATACACGTACGAGGCCCACCGTTGGCGTCAAAAGCGATGGATCTGGACATTGGCGTTGATCAAGAGCAGATGCGCATGACTCACGTTGAGAACGACCACGTCGCTGTACAGCAAGACGAGCTGGATGAACAGGAGCATGGCCAGGAAAAAGAGCAGAAACAAAACCAAGAGCAAGCTCAGGACCATGAACAAGACCAGGAACAAGGCCAGGAACAAGGCCAGGAACAAGACCAGGAACAAGTGAACCAAAGAGAAAGAATGGATGAAGTCAGATGCAGGGCTCTGATCTTCCGCGCTGATTACGCTCACATCAGTGTCTACAGGCTGTCTGTACTCAGCGATTCGCCGATTGAATTGTCTTGGCCGGAGCCGTCTCAGCGCCTAGCTCAGACTGTGCTCCATCGGGTCGAGGCTTTGGAACAACTGTCAACAGCCACAAACCAGGACTCGTCAGACAGCTCGGACATGCAAAGTCGGAAAAGACTCAGGCTGTCGTCTCCAGAACCCTCTGCCCTTCACAAGATGCTCAAGCCCCGTTCTGAGGCGCGCGGCCAAGGCACTGCTACAGAGCCCCACGTAGTTAAGGACAAAGAGCAGCCTGAAGTATTCGTCCCGCAATTGTCGCCAGCCCTCCCAAGACTGACAATGGAGAGCATTTTGGGCGACTGTGCAGAAACCTCTGGCGTCTGGAGGCTGGTGAGTGGCTTAACGATTCGATCGTCAATACGCTCATGTCGCGGTTCAGGAGCAGCGCTGTGGGCGTCGTCAACAGTTTGGCATTGGATGCATTCCTTCAAGGCAATTACAGCTCTAGCGAAAAGGACACTTCTCGTGCCCGCTTTCGGTGCTTGGGAATATGGTTGCCGGGAACAGTCCCCAACACTAATCTTCCGACTTCTATCCGTCTCGTTCTCGTTCCAGCCTTTGACAAGTCGCGAAGTCACTGGGTTCTGTATAGTTTTGTCTGCGCAACGACAGAGCTTTTTCTATATGATCCTCTGCCCGAGGCTGGTACTCAAAGCCTTCAGGGACTCTTGACCAAGGGGGTCGAGCATTTCTTTCAGTGGTTGTTCAAGTTGCCGCAGCCTGTGTCAACAAGACAATTCGAGGTAAGTCGTCCTGTTTCCTTGTATTGTGCGGCAACACACCGAGCTCCCATCCTTGTAGGTGGCCGATTGATTCAAGTGCTGATCATTGGTGAGCTTTGATTCACACAGCACGCCCCAGAGCAGATCAACCGCAATGACTGTGGCGTCTATGTCGTCGAGGTCGCAAGATTTCTCTCCTCGAAAGCTACTGCGACCGTCTGCGCTGATTCGAACCTGGGCGTCACATTACCTACAGTGCTAGAAAAATATGGACTGGATTGGAAGGCCAGCAACGAGCAAAGACTGAGATGTGTCCTGCTCGACTCAGTCTTAAGTGGTGCTATGGCACTGGACTCTCCCCAATTCCAGCAAGGTGGCATATACAGTCATACCAACAATGCTGCTGCAACCCTTTGCGACTGGATCTCTCGTCAGCAATGGTACGATAAGCTGATCATATCGGCAGACCCAGAGTACTTCACTGGATTCGTGGCCTCGAGTATAACTCGCAATCTGCTTCATCTGCGCAGTACAGAGACAGCCAATATAGTTGCTGGTTTTGTCGACCGTGGTGCCTCTCGCCTGCACGCAAGACACAGACGCGCCATTGCGACAGCCGTCCAAACAGACACTGATGCCCGAAGACTTCGGGAAGCAGAGACCAAACAACTGTCTTTGCTTGTGCAGTTCATTGAAACAAGGAATAGTCTTCGAGACGTTGGCTTGCTTCCTGCTTTTCAGCCCCAGCACCAAACCCAGCTGCAGCTGCAGCTGCAGCCTCAGCCGCAGTCACCGTTGCCACTGGCACTGGGCGCCGTCGAGGCTGCAGCCGCCGCTGCCTTGATGCTTCTCCCTGGTCAGCTACCAGGACCAAATTTTAAGCGCGGATCCTGCGTGCACGCAAGCAAAGCTCAGTCTGCCTGGGCCCTGTGCGTGGCCTATACAATCATTCTCCATAAGATGGATGTTAAGGAGCGTCCGATTCGCCAGCGAGCTTTGCAATTCCACCAAGAGCAGGTTTGTGCCCCTTATGTCACAAATGCTCCCTGAACCGATTGCTTTTATGGATCTTTGTATGTTGTACCTGCAAGTGTTGCTGATAGAATTTGGTTCATATTCTATTCACAATTCTGGTATGAAGACAGCGGCTACCAAGTATATGTATTAATATGTTGCTGCGAAAAGTTCGAGTATCACTCGCCACATTGCTTGTTCGTTAATATGTCTAGCTTAAAATCTTGGGTCTTTGTGTTCCTCATTCCAATTACTTCGTCCTCATGCGCAAACCCTAAGTTGCCAATCATAGCATCCGGACGCTCTATTTCTTCACGTCGCTTGCCGCTCTCAACCAGTTCGTGCGCAAGAAGTGAACAAAGTTCACAGCAGCAACGAAACTCAAACTTCTCTTGCAAGCATTTCTGACGAAGATGCGAAGGCAGTCCAGGGAGGGTGATTTCTTGCCCGACCCGAATATCCTTGACAGCATGGACTGTGATGCATTGGGTAGTTTTATTCCAAGCGTTGTATGCATTTGGCAAGCAGCTGTTATTGATGCGGAATATTTGGGGATATATACCGCCGATAGAATAGTCTGGCCCGCAGGGCAGGACGCTGGTCCTGACAATGCCACTGAAAGCTTGCTTGCTGGGAAATTCGTCGCGCAGAGACAAGAATTGGCGTTTCTGGTCCATATGGAAACGGGCAGGCGCTGTCTTATGACTATCTTTCTTGGTCGAACCTCTGATCCCGATATGCACAGCATCAATCAAAAATAGTGAATCATAGAATGATGAGAAGAGAAAGACATGCACGGCAGTGACGGCCTGTCCGAATAGATACGTATGAGGCCTGCCATTACGGTCTGCATGTCAATTTCGGCAAATGCTAATCGGCATTCGTATCTGATCGGTCCCGCATGAAAGCCTTGCTTTTGTCGGCGACATGGAACTGCAATCCTCACACCTAACCACGTATTCTGCTTTTCAACCGTTTTTCTAACTCTCAAGACTCTACCTTGAGACGATAGAACTAGTGATTCGGACTTGGACAATAACCTTCACCAGGCCTGGTTAATGAGAAGCATCCATCTATAAAGTAAATGTTTGGGTCGAGACATCAGGTACGTCGGTATGAGCGCGAGAAGTTCTTATTACAGTACGAGCGGTCAATGCTTGATGTTGCTTTTTGTGTCAAAATGGAACGACTGTTCTAAGCCATGCTACTACTAGTATTTCATTCATAATTGTCCTAGTATAAAGTACTAAATGGCATGATAATCTCGCATTGACGCTGCTCGGGAAGGCCTCTGGTCCAAGGCTGGGGATATTGAATCGCCGCGACCTCTGGCGCGTAAGCGTGAAAAGAAGGCCATGACCATTGCTCGAAAAAGGCTTGCGTCGTGGTATATCCGCGGACTGTCAAGTACTTCTGATTGACATTAGGATTAGCAGTGCGTGCAAATGACGTCCACATGTCCTGGATGGCGTTGGTGTAGTAGATATCCTCTGGCACGCGCACCGGCTGGTCGAAGATGTAGTAGGTGCCAAATACTTCGTACAGGTCGCTTGAGTGACATCGATAATAGGGTATCTCTGGCTTGCCCACAGGAAACGTGCACAAGTCGTAAAAATCGTAGTAGCTCAAAGCGTAGCCACGCTGATGCTGATAGACCCATTGGCTCTCAAAAGCAAAGCTTGCCGCCCCGATCGAGGCATACGAGGCACCATAGCAGCTTATTATGGCATCGGTCGTAACATAAACACTGGCATTGTAGGCATCGGGATACGAAGTCGCTCCACCATGAGTCGCGTTGCTGATGCTGCCATTGGTGATCACCCATAGACCAGAAGCTAGTACAGCATCTGCTTGTGTCTGCTTGATTTCCCCGGCTTCCACGAGGATGCCAAGGTTTGTGGCAAAATCCGTGTCATTAGGTGAGAGAGTTGTTGTCAAGAGAGACTGCGCTTCCTCAGGCATACCTCCCGACATATAATGTACAGTATTGATGTATGGCCTTCCCTTGGCTAGCTGTGCGATGGGCCAATCCAGAGCGTAGATGCCGTCAATAACTGTGTTCCATTTCGTAGCTTCTGAGTAGGTGAGGTTGAGCAGAGTTTCAGCTGGAAGAGACTGTATGCACTGCAGCCTGGCCTCGCCAGTCAAATTAGTTTCGTTGCACAAACTTTCTAGAAGAGGAATAATAGTAGCTGCTTGCTGATCTGCAAGCGCGTCGCTTCCATGACCACCAGACTGAATGATGGCACCGCTAAACAAGTTGGCGGCTTTTGGAGAGGATATTAGGTCAATGACGGACCCTCCACCCGCACTATACAATTGGTCAGTGAAACTCAGACTTGATAAGTTTGCGGTTCTGCTACATGCTTTCATATACACACCTCTGTCCAAATATAGTAATATTGTTGGGGTTGCCGCCAAAAGCTGCAATATGCTCATGAACCCAGTTCAGACCTTGTATCTTGTCTGTCATGGCGTAGTTGCCAGGAATAACGGAGTCATTCAATGACAGGTAGCCAAAGATGTTGAGACGGTAGTTGATGGTGACCACGACAACATCCCCGCGACTGGCAAGACTAGCACCGTCAAAGGTAGAATCCGCAGCACTTCCCTGCGTTTGGCCACCGCCGTGTATCCAAAACATTACAGGCTTCAGCGCGTTTGTGTTAGCCGCATCTCCCGGGAGAGTAGACGTATAAATGTTCAAAAAGAGACAGTCCTCGCTGTTGCCCCATGGGTTGAGTCCATATGAATTGTCATCGAAATAGCCATATTGCAAGCAGGCCGCGCCGTAGTGAGTTGCATTGACGGCAGTTGATCCAGTGTATGGCTGGGCATATTTGAAGCGCAAGTTCCCAACGGGTGCTGCGGCGTAGGGTACACCGAGGAAGCGGAAGGCGATGTGATCGCGAAGGCCAGTAAAGGTAGTTCCATTGCTTTCGACAGCCATCGTTGGATACGTCGAGTAGTCAGTGTCGACCTGGGTCGGCAAGGGCGCAGAGTTTGAGCACAGGACTTGTGCTAATGAGTTACTCTTGCTGCTACTGTTGTCCGCCAGGTACTCAGAGTTGTACTGATACGGTGTTGGGTCCGAATCGCCCAGCCACAAGGAGCCATGGAAGTTGCCAAGCCATGCCTGATAGTCAAGTTGCTCCTTGAACGCACTTAGGTCTGTCTTATTAAGAATGACCTCGCCGTAGGATTGACACTGGGATGCTGCGGTGTCGAGCGACGATAGTGCATCTTGCACGAAAATCGCACTCGGCGTCGATGCGTGATTCGTCCAGTTGCCGTCGTTCTGATACAAAAGGACGACAGTCTCTGTCGCGGAAGCAGCCGAGATGAACAAGAGCAACGGCAATGCAATGGACGCCATTTGAAGGAATTATCTGTTTGTGTAACACTAGTGGAATCACGCCCCGCCCCTAGCCAGCGAGCCGTGAACCGCGCCCTTCATATAGGCACATATAGTAGTCCTGAATCGATCGTGTGATGTCATAAGGTTGAGATGCAGTCACCGAGACTATCTGTTGTGTTGAACCGGTCTACAAAAGAAAGCCCTTTCGATTGAGAAAAGATGTTATTTCCCCGCACCTTGGAATCTCGTGATGCCCGGAATTGAGGAGTCGGAGACGTTATGTAGTATTCGGCAAGAGGCCTGCGGGCCGGGTTGCGGACAGTCGCTTCTGCTCCGGAAATCTCGCTTGCGAGCGGGCAGTATCCCTGCCATTGCTCAGAGCTCGCTTCTATACCAAACTCCGTTCTTGAGTTATTAGCAGGACTCGTCTTAGCTTGATCCGGAAAACAAACTTGATTCCGGATAAGCAACCGAATTGGATTGATTTGCATATACAAATATTTAGGGTAAACGTTAATACGCTGGATTTCAAATGATATATGTAAGATCATTTTTTGTAATCTGGTTCCTCAGACATTTCATAACCGCATGGATTCCATCTCACAAGTACTACAGTGTGGCTAGAAGCTTGCTTTCACCAACAGCAAGAAGCTCCCAAAGGATCTGTACAGACTTATGGAAGCGAGTTCCAGCTTGTTGTGACTGTTGCGACTTATATTTTGAATACTCTGAATGCTCCATACATTGCTGAGCCCCATAATTCAATGACTCTGGATGCTGACGCGCTGAAAGTCAGGTCATCTCTTTACCATCTCCACCTAAGCATATATGGGAGGCGCAAGACTTGGTAGCCAGGCATCGGTTACCATTCCCTTTGTCCGAGCTGGCTGACTATTAAATGCTGCCTCAGATAGGTACTAAGCAATGTTAGGCTTCAATTCTCAATACCAAACGGCTAACAAATCCCGAGGACGTTTAGTGCTCAGAAAATTGGCTAGGTGTGTGTCGGTATTTGCAAAGCAATCTCTTGAAGTCTAGGCTATTTGAGCTTTCTCTTTGGCTTCTTGTTGCAAAAATTCAGCAACAACTGCAGGAAGCGTTCCTACAATAGAGCCCATCTTTGCCTTCCATCCTAGTCTCTCTATTCTCGATGGTCGAAGTCTCATGTTGACGCCATACATGACAGCGATATGCATCGCCCATGAATCTGGAGGCGGAGGCGGTGCCAGTGCGTCGTACTCCCCACCAGGTCCTGCAAGACTCTTGCGAGCCGCCACTGTGACATTCACAGAGTCAATTCCGGCATCCGTTCTGATGATTCCATGTTGCTTCA
Source organism: Coniella lustricola (assembly GCA_003019895.1). NCBI lineage: Eukaryota > Fungi > Ascomycota > Sordariomycetes > Diaporthales > Schizoparmaceae > Coniella > Coniella lustricola. The sequence goes on along the minus strand of KZ678471.1, from coordinate 1,548 downwards.
GAACTGGCACAAGACCGTCCATGAAGTCCGCAAATCTGATATCCTCCCCGCTAGCGAAATAGTACGCTTCAGGACCCCAAAGCGGCAAATCAGAATCGAGCCTTGAAGGCGACGGAGGAGGCCTCTGACCGCCAAGCGCAGTCCATGCATCATTGACGAGAATGAGATACATGTCCGCGAGGTCTTGGACATGAATCCATGCATGACAGTTATCTCCTTTTGCGATTTTGAAGCCGGAATCAAAGGCACGGGCTGTATTGATGAGCGCAGGTGTCGTGATTGGCAACTGGTGCTCGATGGATGGGCTGATACCACCAACGAAGCCGGGAGATATAATAGCAACATTAACGTCTGGAGCAGCTTCCCTCACAATCTGGTCTGTGACGGCGTGCGTGTGCTTCTCCTCAAGAGCGCTGATTGTCGCGATGTCGTCGATGTCATCCCACCAGCGGGCATTACCGCGCCCTTCAGGCTCGTCCCTGTATAATCATTATTACTAGTACTATTTTCTTGGATGTCTTGTTACCATACCAAATGAGCGAGGCACCACTAGTGTGTATATAGTAGCGGTTGCCGTCGCCGTTTCCGCCATGGGTTTTGATGCCGCCAAGAACTGCCACGATCGCTTCAGCGTGGGTAATATCAGGTGCTGTGTTGATGACTATGTCTGCCTCTTGACTGGCCTTCTGAAGCACGTCGGTTTGACCTAAATCGCCCATGACGACTTGCACACGCGGGTATCTGGTTGTTAGGCGCGAAGCCTTGTCCTCGCTACGGACAAGAACTTTGATCTCGACAACATCTTCGGGATATTGCTCGAGAAGCTTATGCAACACTGCACCACCAACGTGACCAGTGCCACCAATGCTAAATGATATGCGTTAAACAGCCTGCGTTTGTGGGGTAGCATCACTGAACGTATTAGTCCGATATGCGGCACTCACCAGAGTATGCGAAGCATAATGGGTTCAAAAGATCTTGACAGCTCCGTCAGGTCTTGGCGTGCTTGTTTGTAATGGAACTCAAGGCAGATAGACTTTAGTTCTCGGACCTGTCTGATTCAGTGTTAAGGATAGGTTTTCTTGAATCAGGGGATGTAGCCACGGTGTGCTTTTGGGTGGATATTTTCGAAGTCCCCGCTGGGCTCCACTTGACAAGGTATCCAGAGATTGCATAATTGCAATGGGAGCCTATGTTGCGGAAATAATTACTAAACAGTGTGCGTTAGCGCCCTGATGCGAGTATACACATGTAAAAAAAATTAAGCAATGAGGATGAAGGAGATTATTCCACATACAAAGTACGCATCGATATATGGGTACTGGTAACTAACATGGACACTCGATGGATACAGATGGGTCAAGATTGGTAGAGCTCGTAGAAGGACTTGCTTCGGAAAACAAACATGGTGGCTCCTAACATATGACAAGCACAGTAGCATAAACATCACTTTCCCGACGGAGCAATACAGGGTTAGTAATTGACGGCTGTTCCCGAGTTTGGAGGGGGAAAAAGGGGGAGGGAAGGGGGAAGAAAAAAAAAAGGAAA